>PVKN010013921.1:0-19580 GCA_004027915.1 Capromys pilorides | reverse complement strand
CTTTCAGGGGTACTTTGATGGAAACTGAAAAGATGATAAAGGAAGCTTTGCAAGCTATGTTTTATCCAGATCAAGGCAAGTATTTAATTACTTTCATCAGAAGTTGGTTTTCAAAATTTATCTTGAGAGATTACAATTAAAATTATCTTTTCATGATAAGAACAACTCCAGTGTTGTCCGCCTTGTTGCCTTACAGCTGACACCACTTTAACTCCATGGGCTTAGCCAGGCTCTTCTGCATGGAAGGTGCAGGGGCCCAGACTGCGTGAGTATGTGGGTACCTGAGCTGGTCTCTGAAGGCGTGGGTGTCCTACGGTGTCACTGGAATGTGCTGTGCAAATGTGGCCAGCATTGTGAGCCCATTCCTACCTTTCCCCTCATATGAGCTGCTAACAGCTCACCACATGCTTCCTTTCAAAGCTCACCAGGCTGGCCTCCTCTGGGCCTGTCTAACCTTGAGTCCTAGCCCACCCAACCTTCCAGTGCACCCGGCATGAACATCTAGGACTTGCATTTATCAGAACAGCAACAAACACTTTTAAATATGATTTAGAAACTCTTCTTTGAGCATTTTGGGGGTATAAGAGTTTGGTTAAAAATTTCTAAAATCAACAACCAAATGAAGAACATCCTGATGATGGTGAACCTTGGGCTTTGGGAGGAAGTATCATTGTGAGAAGAATCCTCCCTCTCCCTCCCACCTGGCTCATATTCTTGTGTCTCCTCTATTCCATGATTGTCTTTCTAAACTTTTGAAACAGCAGTCTATGTTAACAGCTGAAGCTGATGGAGTGATTATTGATTATAACTGAGAAAACTTACCTTGCAGGGTTTGTTTCTCATCTTCAAACCTGACCACCCATGACCTTCAGTGATAGCAACAATGCACAGCCGGGCCTCAGTGCCATGCCTGCTGAAGACAGGCACTAAAGTGGCAGTGGCAGTGGAGGTGATAGAGGGACTCGGCAGGGGGTGGCTGCTCATCCCATCGTGGTCACTAGGAAGCCAGTCCTGGGGCTTCAAAGAACCAGCCCTATAGCTCCTTGGTTCTTCGTGCTGTTGATACTAGAATTCAGTTAACACCCAAGGGCAACCATGCAGATGCATGAGTAGAATTATTGTGAAATAGATATAGAGGGATTTACATCTTTAAACCAGAAGTGGGCCATGTCACTCAAACAACTGCTCCAAGTGTGACATTGGAAACCTTTTATCCACACATGAGCAGACCTGGGGTTGAATGAAGTATGATGATTAAGAGGCTTGATATTTTTCTTGGAGGTTATTTTGGAATTAGAGAATATCTTTCTGGTTCTTTGCTTAGGAAAGAAATTCATGAAAGAAAAAGTTCTAATCTAAGTCAAATCTCAGCCTAGGATGGGAGGGTCCTTAAAACATGCTCCCCGTTCTCATGTCATTGGTCACAGGCCATAGTGACCAGGAGTACTGTCTGCCTGGTTTTGGAAAAAGTCTGCTAGGTGGCCAGGTATCAGAAAAAATGCGTATGGTGTAAACCTTCAAATGTCATTGTACTCTGTGGGATGTGCCTGGTCTAGGGCCTAACACATGATAAAAATTTATATTTTAGCGGTTTCTTCACTTACAACAGGCCCTGTATGCTAGTTTGCCCCCTGCTTTGTCCCTATGTTTGTTAATATCTAAGTACTGGTCTAACACTGACCTCTTTATCTCAGGAATACTGAGGGCTGGGCCCATGTCTTTGCAGGATGTGACACCATACCTATTCTATTGTCACTAGTCCTGGAGGACAAGTTTGTCTGGATTTCTTCTGATGAAAGACATCAGAGAATATATGTGGCTAGAAGTCACTGTCTATGAGTATGTCCATCCTCTCTCCAGTGCTGGAGCCCAGCACACTTGGAGAGTAGATAGGCATGGGTACATTTCCCTCCTTGCCATAGCATTAAAATGTACTGCTTTCATCACATCCCTACCAATATTGGAAATTGTCAACTGTCCCATGCACTTCCATGTACCGCATCACTGGCGAGGGTGCACACAGCTGGTATTTGTGTGCATGTCTTTGGTGAATTGCCTGTGCATATTCTTGGCTCCTTTTCTCTGGGTTGTCTTTCTCTTTCATTGTTAATTGAGTTGATATACTGCAGATACTCTCTGTCAGTTCATGGCCTATGTGATTATTTGGTACCCACTGTGAAGAGCAAGCTGAGATGAAGGTGCCTGGGTGCTCTTCCCTAAGAAACATTCTTTTTCCTTTCACTGTTGGTGCACACTACCTTAGTGCGGAAAGGCTGCCTCGTGGCTTCGATGATTTCCTTCTGAGATGCAGTGATAGTGGCCTATCTATCTCCTAGACCAAGCCCTTGTCCATATTGCTGGCTAAATCTGACCAAATGGTCCCACCTTTTCAGTTATGAAGCCTGAGTTGAAAGCTTTTCATACCTGACATTGGCCTATTTTTGGCTCTTTGCATTTTTCCAGTGGAATGTGTTTCACTCTACTAACACATTTCTGAAACTGAGCTTCATAAGACATTCTATAGAACACTTCAAAGAGCAGAAAAAATTCTTTTCTGGGTCACTTTGAGTACCTGATACAATCAGAAGCCCAGGAACCCCAACAGAAGGGATGTGCATCCCATCTTTGGAGTCTCCATGTGTTGTGATTTGGATAGAAAGTGTCCCCCAAAACCTCAGGTATTCACAACACTATAGCTGAGTGGAAAGTGAGGATGCTATGACTGAATCTGATGCTGAGAGGCGAGGCTTGGTCATGAGATGTGGGTCACTAAGGGTGTGACCTGGAAGCATGTATGTCCCTTCCTGGTTGCTCCCTTATCTTTTGCTTCCTGGCCCTCATGTTATGAATGTTTTTCCCTCCACAGTGCCCTCAGCCATGCTGTTTCTATGCTGTAGCCCAGCTGACCATGGACTGTAACTATGAGCCCAAATAACCCTCTCTTCCTTCAAACTGAGATGTTAGGCACTATCCCATTAGTGAGAAAAGTGACAAGGACACTGTGTTGTAGAAATACATTCACCCTTCTCTGCATTTTCCTTGGATGCTCCACATTCTGGGCCTTGTCTTCTTTCTCTTCTAAAGTTGCCAGCTTCTATCATATCCCTATGATCTAGTGGATTAAACATGAGCTCTGAAATGAGACCATCTGGAACTTATCAGCACTACTTATCAGCTTTTTTTTCCTTCCATATAGGGGATTGAATCCAGGATATAATTGGGGATTGTATTCTAGCCTTATTTATTTTGAAATAGGGTCTTAGTAGGTTGCCCAAGATGGGCTCAGACTTATGATCCTTCTATTTCAGCCTCCCAAGTATCTGGGGTTATAAGCCTGCATCACCATGCCTGGCTCTGCTTGTCAGTCTTGGGCCACTGGGCAAGTTAACCTCCTTGTGCTTTGGTTTTTCCACTTACTCATGAATTAGTCATTGTAACTGCCTTCTCTTATAGGGGTCTCATGAGGATTGCTGAGATGTGCATGCAAGAGTCAACTCCTATTCATCACTGACAAGCACAGATTGCCTTTGGTGCATGATATAGTCTCTCCTGCTTCTTTGTTCTGACCTGCTCTCATGCTGTCCTCTTAAGCCTTCCTTGGTGCAGACTTTGCTCAGTGATGGTATGCTGCAAGGACACAAGGACATGCCCCCTGAAACCTTTCACAATGCAGGGGGTCGACACAGGGGTGCAGCTGAAACAGGAGGCTCCTCAGGCAGCATCTGAGGGAATAGAACCTGGGGCTGCCCCAGCTGTGTCTCTATAACCACTTGCAAGTGCTTCTGATGCACAGCACTTATCTGGAACCTCCATGCCTAGCCTGAGTGGGATTGGCAGAGGATGGGGTCCTGCAGAGGTGTTCACTATATAGTTGCATAAACTGAAGCTACAAAGAGTTCCTTACCCTAGATCAGCCTTGAGCTGCTCCAGTTAGCAGGCAGCAAAGCCTTGGCATCTGGAGCAATGTGGCAGCTGCTGCTGGATATTAATGTCATTGGCTCTGTAAGAATAGTAAGTTGAGTTGGTCAATCTGAACCTAATAGAAAAGGGCTTGCTTATGGGAAGGCCCTTGGGCCATACTCTAGCAAAATATCTCTTCTTTACCTTCTTACTAGTCATCTGGGCTTCCCATCCTTCTCCCCATCATGATGTCATACGAACTCCTAACTTCGGTTTTTTGATGAGATGTGTGGTGGGCTTGGGTCAGCTGCATCTCCTGTGTGTTCACAAGGGGCAGAAGCTGTACCCTTGGGGCACTCTCTTCCTTCTCAGTCTTGACAAGTTGAAGCTCATGATTATCATGAAAAGTCTTAAGAAGTATAGCATGAAAGAACATCTACAAGAATTCTCTTTTATTGAAAATCCTTTTTATAAAAAATAATATACTCACTGGAAATTATGATTGCCCTGGGAAATACAAGGTGACAGTCATATTTCTGGGCAACAAACAAACAAACAAACAAACAAAAAACACCTGACATTGAGAGAATTTTCAGGAGAAAAGCACCATGAGAGATACTTCAATATCCACTATTCACTTGTTCCAAAGCAGCTTAAGGTCCTGACAATTTTTCACATAAGAAGGGAATTTTCTATTAATTACCTTAAACTGTCATCTCTCCTTTGCCCCAGCTTTATTGCAGCATTATGTGTCCAGGTAGCCAGGCTGAGCTGGTGTTGTGTGCTCAGAGAAGGCTCTTGAACTTGGACCTATCTATAAACCTTAGTTAAAGGTCAAGCTCATATACTACTTGGTAATTTATATCTTCCCTGGTCACAATTTTCTTTTCTTTTCTTTCTTTCTTATTTTCATCTTAGTAAAGGTTTACAGGGTCTCGCTATGTAGACAGGACTTGTAGTGATCTGCCTGTGTTCAGCCTCCCACTTGCTGGGATTACAGGAGCGTGCCACCATGGCCAGTCTCCATCACCATCTCAGCGTGCCCTGAGGGCAGGACTGGCACTGCCTGCAGGGGATTGAACCCTGGTGCTGCACCTATCTAAACGTTTCTTTAATCCACTAAGCTATTTGGGCCCCCTGCTGGTCACAATTTTATGTCCTACAAAATGTGAATGAATGTTCTCCAGGAAATTGAATGAGATGGTGTAAGTGAAGAGTCCCTGAACAGGGCAGGAGATCGAATCATATGTGCAAGTATTTCTTTCTTTGCACTCTAAATTCGTGACTGAGGCTTAATTTATACTAAACAAGTCTCTGCTTCTGGCCAATAAAAAAGCTGACATGTCACAAGCTATTACACTTAAGATCCATGACTACCAAATTACAGAACCATTTCTGTAGCCCTAGGAGTTCCTCAAGAGGTTTCAGCTCACTCTGGAGCACAGCATGTCCCATCTCTGCCTCTCCCCAGCCTGGTGTTCTCATGGAGCTCAGAACCCTACAGCCTCCACCTGTTGCTCCTGAGGAGAACACATGGCTGAGGGATATAAGCCTATTAGTGGAAGGGTGAGTACTCAGCTCTTCCGTGGAATCCAGACAACAGCCTCCCTTCAGAACCACATCTTCCAGGAGTCCAGCTCAGCTTTCAGAGCATGTTAAAATGCACTGTGTTCTAAGAGATACTAGAAGCCAGCTGATAGCTCACAGGCCAGCATCACATCTTAGATGCTTTCCCATCACTGGGATGCAGTGCCCAACATATACAACTTAAAGGAGGAGAGGTTCATTTTAGCCCATATTTTCAGCCCATGATTGGCTGGACCTAAGGCAAGAATGGTGTGGCAGAAGGACATAGAGGAGGAAATCTGCTTCCGTGGGGCAGCAGGAAGCAGAGAGGAAAGGGAGCCATGGGACGAAGCTACACACTTCCTGTCACACCCCCAGCAAGTCACTTCTAATCAGGGCCCATTCACCAACAGGCCCTGAGCTCTTAACAAACCAGGGAATTAATTCCCCAAAGCAGCACCTCATGATCCGGACACTTCTCAGGGCCGCATCTCTGAACTCATGAGATTTGGGGTATGTTCTAGATCTAAACCATAGCAGGCCCCTAAGCCTCCTTGCCTCAGGCCCTCTCAGCGCTTCCAGCCTCAGATCTGTGGTATCCTTTTCATCTCTTTAATCACTTTCCCTTTCATCCTCTCCAGTGTGCTGGCATTTCTTTGAAGACAGGGAGATGAAACTGGAGTGAACAGTCTAATAAGGGGTTTCATAATTTTCAGGAAGCTACGTAATTCTTTAAATAAATGCTTTTAATCAATACTTCTACTTACAGTAAATATTCTTTTCCTAATTTTTTTTCTAAAAATTTCTGCTGGAACAATCTGAAAGCCAATCCTTCTCCAAAATGCACAGATATTCCACTCATGGTTAAATGCCCTAGCTGAGTCCTCTTGGCAATCAGGATCTATGTAATTTTAAAAAATCTGCTGAGGATTGAATTTAGAGCTTTCATACTGAACTACATCACAGACCATTTTTAATTTTTATTTATTTTTTAATTTGAGATAGGGTCTTGCTAAGTCACTATTGTAGTGTCAGGATTTGCAAGGAAATAATTTGAATGCAGGACACATAATTTATAGGATTATTTTATTACATTTATCCAATAAGCCAAGTGCAGAAGAGAGCAGGAGATCTGTCTATGCACTACAGACCCAAACAATCCAGCTGAGAGCCTGGATCCCATGGCAACGTCCTCCACACATCCAGCTGGAGGCCTAGCACCCATGGTGATGTCTCATGCAAGTTTGTATCAAGGATCTGTACTGGGAAAGCCTAAAGGTCAGTGGTGGAAGCTAGAAAGTCTGTGCCAGTGGGATGAAGGATCTGTGCTTGCAGGCTGAGGGATCTGCACTGGAGCTAGGAAGCTATGCCCAAGAAGGAGACCAGAGCTCCCTGGAAAAGAACTGCTGCCATCCTTGGCAACAGTGAGGTCCCAAGCTCCTTGGATGATGTGAGAACAGCTGAGTTCACCTCATCAGAAAAATCAGTGTGACAAGCTTCTCCAGGAGAAACAACAATACACTGTCATACCCTACTGTTCTGCTTTTATGCTACTGGCACCAGTCTTCAAGTGGTTCTTCCACGCCATACTGATTCAGCTCAAGTGTTACAAGTTGATCATTAGTTAACGCAGCAGGCACTAAATTGCCCAATCTGGGCTTAAACATAAGATTCTCTTATGACTTCCAAAGTGCTGAGATTGTAGGCCTATGCTGCCAGGCCCAGCTAGAGTGAGTGGCCTTGACATTTCTGGAGCCTGCCCTGATGAATGTGGCAGGAGGTGGCAAATACCTCTGGTCAGTGTTTCTCAGGCATCATGGAAGAATTAAGGAATTAGTCATTATTGTGTATGAAGGGTTGGATTGGACATGAAAACCTCCCAAGAAATGAGGTAAGAGATGGTGTGGGAGACACAGTGACCTTAGGATCATAGCAGAGGGGATCCTGTCCAGTTCTTGGACACAAAAGCATCCTGCCCTTACTATCCTGTCTGTCCTGAGAATTATGTTCCTGGCTTTAGTAGACTTCTGTGACCTCCAGAACAAGCTCCAGGAGCCTTTTCTAACAGCTTTAGAGTAACCAAGGGCACTCTAGTGATCATTATGATATCATTTAACATTTGCAGTTTTACTCCCCACAACACCCGTAGGCTTTGGCAACAATGCTGATTATTCAGTTTAGGCCCACATAAGTTCACCAACTCCCCTCCGAATGTGATATGGAGAAGCACAGATAGTTGACTGGACATAGTGTGCTCAGTTGCTACCTCTGACCACTCCCCAAATTCTAGAAAAACAAGAGTAACCAGCCCAAACTCACTGTAGTTTCCATTTCTGGCTTTGCCTGCCCTTTATTCTTGAGATGAGCCATAATCACTGGGTGTTGCCATCTCCGGGCACTGCCCACTTGGAACTGTCTGGAGTCTAACCCCAAACCAAAAGCAGATGGGACTGTGCTGAGTCATGCTTGCTCTTGAGCCTTCTCCTCTGTCTGCTCCTGCCCAGTGGAGTGTTTCATTTCATAAATCCTTGTGTTTCTTACTACTTCCATATGTCCTGCTCAGTTCCTTGTTTGGGAAACCAAGAGCTTGGATATGAGGTGAGACAGAGACCACCTGCCTGGGAACAGTGAAATGTATGAGAGACAAGTTTCTCTTCTCCTTTTACAGGGAAAAAACACTGGATCCATGAGGGCACTTTCTCCCAGTAAGAGGTGGCAGCAGATGGAACTGGGATGGAGCTGTGGGTATGGACTCCAGAGGCCTGTGGCTCCCATTTTACCATGGTCACCATGCACTTCACTTGAACACTTCACTTGAGTCATTAGTTGTTCCCTAATTAAGTTATACCAACAAGTTTATCCTCAGATATATTTAATCAGACTCATAGGAAAGGATGGAAGCTAAAGCCAAGACCTGATCCCACAGAGTAATGAGGGGGAACACAGGCAATGGCAACTGGCCCAGGGTGGGAGCAATCCATGTGTTCAGGTCTGCTCTTAACTGGCCCCACAGGTGTCCTTCTGCTTTTCTGTACAATGAGGGTGGTGAATGTTTCCTGGGTTGCTGGATTCAGTAAGCACTGATCCTGCCTGCTGGGTGCTGGATGCACCACTAATGCGTCCCTTGATCTACGATAATCATGCAGTAGCTCTCATTATGCTGACACTTTGCAGAAGTAAATTGGCTCATTTACTTCTCATTGCATCTCTCATGTTGGAACATCTCAGGTTGGAGGTTGCAAAATGATAGGTTAGGACCAGTTGTCTGTCAACAGTAGGCAGATACTGGCCCGTTGGATTCCCAGCTGTACCAGCATGAAATGTTTCGTGATACATCCACCTCCACATCATGTGTGGTGCCAGCAGAGGCAATGAATTCCAGTATTCCAGGGAACTTCCTGGAAAGATTCCTCTGGGAGAGCCTCTCTTAGAGCAGAGGAGACACCTCCCTGAGGGGCACAGGCTCCTTTGGGTACTGTTGGAAGCATTGCCGAAGAAGCCACAATCCCAGAATGCAAGCTCAGGACACACTGCCAGGTAGGTGCTAGTGGGGTGCGCACAGGAGCATGCTGAGAGCACAACACTATGACCCAGGTGGCAAATGTGCCCAGTGACCTAGGACACGGAGGACAGGAGCAGTCTAGGCACATGTCTATATAGATGCCTGTACGTCCCTCTATATCTCACAGGCTGGGTGTGCTTATCAGGACCCTCCAGGATCTTGTCAAAGCAGACCCTTTTTGTAGTTTTCATCTTCTAAGTTCTGAGCATCTCCTTCAAGATTCCCAGATGGAAAATATGTCATGATACTGTGGTAGCTAGCATTACTACGACACTAAGCATAGTATTTATTCATAGAGAGGGATTAATAGCATGCACAGAACCCCAAGGACTTGTACAAGACAGAGCTGGTCCTTATGCATTCTGCCCTGCAGCTTTCAGAGTCCGAGCTGCTGCATCCACTGGGTAATGCCCAGGCCTGCTTTTCCCTACACTTATCAAAATACAACAAAATAAAGCAAATTTTTAAAAAAAGCCCTCAAAATTGTGGAAAACTATAGAAATTCTACCCAAATATTTCTGCTTCTGAATCCTGATCCAGGAAAGCTGGGATTCCATGCTTTTTGAAGTCTTGAGAGTTTTGTCTGTACAGCCACCCACCTCAGCCTCCCTCTACCACCTTCAGCTTTAGCTGCCCATGGCTCTGCTTCCAGGTGGTGATGGGGAGACCCTGAGAACACAGTGTCACAATGCACCTGTCCAGCTGCCAGACACCATGAGTGGAGCACCTGGACAGCAGACCCAGCTATGGGCTTCAGGGTTCATACTGCGTCCGATGAGGCACATGGCCAGGAGCAGCGCTACAATCTTTCAGGACTACAGATCAGATCTGCCCTGGTGCCTGTGGCCACAAAGGTAGTGGTAGCCCTGGGGGAGGGAGGCTAGTTTTCCTTCAGGATGGCAAAGCTTCATCATTCCAAGGGGGGACTGAGGGAGGTACCCTGTCCAGGGGGGAGGAGGGCAGCACCTGAGACTGGAGACCACCCAGCATGTTGTTGGGAGGGGCTTTGGGATGCACAATGAGGACCCAGCTCAGTTCACTGCTATCAATTCTGTGTTGATGAACTGAGAGAGCAGAAGCCAAAGCTGCAAGCAGGAAAGCCCTGTCTGACCTCGGGAGGCACTGACTTAGGGAGGAAAATCTATACTCAAACTGATTAGTGAGACTTATCACAGACATTTAGAACAGGAGGCTTTGGCCACCACAGCTCATATGAAAAAGATAAAAAAGCAAACCTATTAATAAAAACTTAAAATAGTTCACCTGAGTTGTAAGAGCTATGAACTTTAATTCACTTGTGGTGACTCAGAAATCCCAGAGGACAGAGCTATTACAGAGGCAACATCTCTACTAAGTGCAGTTTGTAACTCTGGAAAAAATCGCAATGTTCTGCTTTTTATAGCTGAGTAATTTATGCAGCCTCTTGGGAGGATAATGGCCAGATTCCCTTCTTTAATAGCATAACGGTGCATCACTTTTCAGGAACAGTATTCTGGATCATTAGGAAGCATTTATAACTCAGTTTGCCCTGGCTGTGCCAGGTCCCCTAGTTTTCTGGCCTCTGACTGGGTGGGGAAGATTTCTTATGCATGGTCAGCTGTAGGGCAGCAGAGACAGGTTGGACCCATGTCATCACTTCCCAGAGCATCTCCTGAGACAGAAGACCACATCCAAGCAGATGCCTCAGCTCCACTGTCCTGTTCCCTACCAGACTCTGGCCCTGTGTTCACTCCATCCTATAGGGCACTGTGAGTCTCTGGAAAGGGTTTTAGGGGTGGCTGGGTCCAGTGGGGCCCTGAGGGTCTGAACCGAATGTACTGACAGGAGTTGAGGGAGAGGCAGATAGGCAGGGCTGGGTATAGACGGAGATCTACAACCTCTTCTGACTGGGTGTGGCAGTAGGAATGACCACAACTACCAGAGTAGCAGGATAAACGTGGCTCCATGTTCAAGCAGAGACACCAAGGGAATAGAAGGCTATTCCTGGAGAGAGAGGCTAGAGACGTCAGTTGGAGGTGGGCCATGGAGAAACCGTGCGGACTCCATTGGTGGCTTTCTTGCTGCCCTGTTTTCAGTGTTTCCCAGGGAAACTTATTTTGAACTGTTCCATTTAATAAGATTATGGCCAAGGCCTTGGAAAAAAATACTAGTCTATAAAAATGAAGGTTATTTTTGCTCCAGGGCTTAGTGCAAAACTGTCCTGTGAGTTGGGGCGCAAAGCAGTGCAGCGCTGGTACCCAGCTCTGAGTGACCTTGTGTTGCCTTCCTGTCAGGGACTTGACTTCCTGGCTTCACAAACTTGAAGCTTATAAATATGACCATGCCTGAACACAGCTTCTGTGATATCTTATGCTTACTGTCAGAGAGAGGACCCTTCTCTTTGAACCTAGTGTTCATTTTGAAATGCTTTAAAATTTAAGGCATCATTTCACTCAAGTATTTCATCTGTATAGACTTTGACTTTCCTCCCAATTTAGCTTCCTGCATGTGTACAGCTTTCCAAAGTGATTAAGCCACTCCCTCATTAAAGAAAAGGGAAATCAGGTAACAAAGACAAGTGGGATTAGAGCCTAAATATAAGTAGAAACACATGGAATATTTTAATAATCCTTCTCTCCTCAAAAATGGGGCACATAGGTGGTTGCAGTTGCTGTTGCAGTTGCTGTTGCAGTGCAGTTGATCAAGGACTCTGGATTCGTGAAACCTTTTCTTGAGATTTTTAAGACACAAGCAGAAAACTCAAATATGTCAGGCAAAGAAAGTAGTCTTATAACATTTGAGACAGTCACTCTTCAAAAGTCTCATTGGGGTCTTTGATACTTGATTTTACTTGGCCTTTTACAATTTTCTCACCAGAGAGTACTTGAGAAAGTGCATTTGCTTCCAATTCATGAGCAAAGTTATGGCCCAGTGATGTGTCCCAAGTCTCATTTGGATGCAGAGCGGTAGGACTGAGTGTGTCTTTCGGGTGTAGCCAGAGCTGGTGTGAGGGAGTGTGCTGGAAATGTGCGAGGCACAGCTGCCTCTTGGCCATACCTTTTGTTCTTGGATCCATCCTGTGACACTGTTCCCAAACCTTCCAAGACTGTAACCTCCCCACCCGGGGACATTAAAAGGAGGAGCTCATGTGGGAACAGGAAGCACCATGTGGTGACTTGGATGGTTCCTAGAAGGGTAGGTGAAGATGTTTCTCTTGAGATCAGTAATGTACTAATTTTAAGGTCCATTGGTGAGAGCCTCAGAAGACAGCTGTTTCTACTGCTGCTTCCCAGGGTCCATATGGGTTCGTAATCAGTTCTACTGTGGCTTTTCCTTGGAACGTGTTGGTCTGAAATCCATGATGAAGTTGTCCATGCAGCCATTGCTGCCCAGTGTGATCGAACAGCTGAGTCAGAGGATGGATGTGGGAAGCCAATTTTCAACTGGCTAACAGCCAGAAGGCATAGATGTCTGTCCTATAGGAATAGCTGGAATGTGTCAGCTTTGGAGAAAGTCACTATTACATCAGTGATCTATCTGTCTATCTAGCTATTTTGTGATAATATTTCCTTTAAAAACAAATAGCTTGAACCAGGTATGGTGGCACTCATCTGTAATTCCAGCACTTGGGAGACTGGGACAGGAAGATCGCTGTGAGTTTAAAACCAGCCTGAAATGTATAGTGAGACCTTAAAGATTAAAATATAAAATATTAAAAGAAGTAGCTTGCCTTGTAGTTATTTTATTCTGAAAAGAATATGTTAAGTAAGCTGGTACTATATTTGACATTTTCATCCAGTGATATGTTGAAAATACAGATGACATAGTCCAGAAACTGAGCCTCTGTCACAGCTGAAATACAAATTCTCCATGAGGGGGCCTGGCTGCCCTCCTAAAAGAAGAGAGTAAGTGAAGGAACTAGTCACATTCTTTGCCATTTTCTACTCCCCACCCCACTTCCACCCCACTTCCCCAGAAAAGGAAGGGCCTGAGTCTCCCAGGCCTTCATAAATGGTTGTTTTAAGTCCTTTCTGCATCTTTGTAGGATAAAGGATGTAGGCACAGGCACATGTCTCAGAAATGATGAGGTTTCATCTCCTGGGCCAAAGAGGCATAATCTGAAGGAGTGTAGAGAGTGGTTTGGAGGACAAGGGGTGAGATGGGGAGTGTTCCCAATGGCATGGGCTTTTTTGGTTCTGAGATTGTGGCATCTCAGGACCCTGTGCAATTCCTCTGGGCAGTTTCAACTCTTGTCTCTTACTGAGCTTGAACTTGTGGGTGTGCTTGTGAGTGGAAGATTATTTTCAATGTTGTACAAGGTTGTACCATTTGATGTCTGGTTGGAAGGAGATCCATTGATGAGGAGATCCTATGGGCTGGGGCTGGAGCTGACCCAGGCAGCCCAGACTTCTCCAAACCCCTGAGAAGGCACACGGTGCATTAAGGTCTTGGCCATCTCACAGCGCCCCCGCACAGGCAGTTCTGCAGTGAACTGTAGAAAATCCTTGTCTTTGACCCTAAAATCTCTTTTGTTGCCCTGAGCCATCTCAGAAACCTCATTCAGATTAATATGCTGATGGTGCAGGGAAGGAAGTGCTTCAGTCAAAAGCTGCTGTCACCCCCTGCTATACCTGCATCCCTGAGTCCCCAAAACTAGGATGGGGGCTCCAGGAGAAGTCAGAGAAGAAGGAGACTGTCTTGTTTGTTTTGCTGTAGTTTTTGGTTGAATTGCTTTTTAGGGGAGGTTTATTTTTTGGTTTTGGTGCCAAGGACTGAACTCAGAGCTTCCAGCTTGCTAGGCAAGCATTCCACCACTGAGCCAAATCCATAACCCCCACCAGAAGGAGGAGAGAGGAATCAATATGTAACTGAGGGGAAGAAGCTGGAAGATGACTGGGTTTCATATTTGGAGCAGAATCCACCTAAGACCATTTTGGTTATCAGAAATGGTCCCTGTTTTGTCATTTAGCAACTGTAAATAGCTTACAGTGCTGAGTAAGTTGCTAGAATGGGCAGCAAAGCCATCACTTTGAAATCATGGCGGGGTGGTGGGGGGAGCGACACACCGGTGCATGATGGGCAGAACAAGTCAATGAGGTGCTTCTTGCCCAACTGGCCTCATTGCTGGTGATGTGATTGTGAACTCAGCGGGAACAGAGACTCCTGGGAAGGAGCATTGTTCTGCTCCTTTAAGCACTTACGGCCTCTGCATCAAAACTCATCTCCGGGAAATCTAGCTGATTTTATATTTATATGTTACATTTCTATGGGCCTTTACTTTTTTTCTAGTGAAATCATACACCAAGTAATTATTGATAGCTCAACTGCAAGTCAGTAGGAATTATTGATCTAAAGAAAGCACTTAGTTCAATTGCTACCAGCTTTGGAAATTGAAATTGACATTAAAGCTTCTTATTCCTTGAAAGGAACAAATGAAAATCAGTAAAAGAAGGCTTTTTGGGGACCAATTAAACAAAGGAAAATTAGAACTGTAAATGAACAATAGCAGAGGCAGACATTAGAGTGGGAAAGAGTAAAAGCAGGAGAAGAACAAACAGGGGTGTGGAATCCTTTCTGGGTGACACTAGAGGCCTTCACATGCTCACACATGTTGGCAGGGTGCGTGACAGTCCCAGAGCGTGCTGCTGTCACACAGCTCAGCTCCAACTGGAGAACTTGATAAGATTTCAGTAACCTGAATGTTGGATTCATCTTCACATAGATCTCAGCTCTGGGAAACCATTTTCTCCACTCTCAAAACTCCTTGAGCCTGTTAGGACAAAATCTAGATACAAAGGGTTGAGGGGAGCTCCCCGAGGTCTGTGCCATGATCCTCTGTTCAGCCTATTAGAAGGACAGAATCATACAGGGAAAAGCAACTCCCAACCTGCTAGGTATCTGGAATGATGAGTTTGTGTTCTCTACAGATTCAGGGCCAGTAAGATAGCTCAGCAGACTAAGCAAGTCCAGGGTCCAGAGTTCGACTCCAGCACCACATGCTGCACCAGCCCCGCCCTTGGGCATGCTGAGCCTGTGAGCAAGTCCAGGCATGATGGTGCACACCTGTAATTCCAGTCCTGTGAAGGCTGAAAGCAAGAGGATCACTACAAGTTCGAGCTATGTAGTGAGAGGAGAGCCTGTATGAAACACATTAAAATAAAATAAAGTAATGAATTTTAAGAACAATGGAAGCTAAGAACAGAATGTATTTATTAAAAGAAATATAGCTTCTGTCTGAGAGAGAGACAAAAGTGGACCCGAGTGGCTTGCCAAGTATCGCACCTTTTCTAGGGATTTTTACAGAGCAAAAACATGACATGAGGTAGGTTCACGGTTCAATGTCAGCATCACTGGACTTGGAAACACAGTGTCAGCAGGGCTGGCTCCTTCCGAGGTACCAGGGAAGAATCTCTTCCCTTGCTTTCTAGTTTCTGGTGCCCCTGGCTTGTGGTCTCATCACTCCAAGCACTGCTCTGTGATTACATAGAGTCGCCCTTGTACAAGTGGATTTTCAATTACATTTCAGGCCCACTGGATTATCTAGGATAATCTGCCCAGACATTTGCCAGCTAAGGCATCATTCACAGATCCCAAATTAGGACTCAGATCTCTTTTGAAGCTCACAGATCAACTCACCATATATCTTGGTCTGAATGAATAGGCAAGCACAGGCATTTGGCAAGTTTGTTCACTTCCTCAATACAACTAAAATCAACTATGTAGTGTTCATAGGAATTTTGTTGAATGAGAGAGAGAATTGTGGAGCTGCAGAGAGGACGGAACCCTTACAGGGAAGGAAGAGGCCCCTGAGTATCCCTGGCACCAAACCTCACGGCCACCCCTTACCTCAGCAGACTCCTGGGATCTGAGAAAATAGGGCGGGAGTCGGGGAAGAGTCATAAGGAAAAGGTAGAACACAGCCAGAGATAGCTGTGCCTGCTCCTGTGAGATGGTTTGAGGGAAAGTTAGGGACCTACAGCCTGCCCTGCTTCCCTCTGCTTCTGATTGTGGGGCCCGAAGAACATCTGCAGCACCAAGCCACGTGTCAGCTATTACCAGTATCGCTGTAACCTGTGCGCTGTATAGATCGCGTCTCTACCAAGGGACTCATTGTTCCAAAAGGAAATATTCAATTTCCACTTCGCTTCTTTTACCCTTTTAACCTAAAGCCATGCTGTTCTGAGAAACTTTATTCTCCCAAGAAGCAAGATTTTACAAACAAAAACCTGAGGGTGTTTCTCAACTTTGCAGCTGCAAATATTAAAATGCAGAGTAACAGATTACAAATCATCAGGAGCCTTTGACAAGTCATGAAAGAAGGTTGAAAGGGAGGGCAATTTTTTTAAAAGAACAAGAACCAGAGTAGAATGTTGCTGAACCTAAATAACTATATTAAAAACAAGAGGACTTCTTTTTCTTAAAGTGAGTAAGATAGTTTTATCTTTGACACTAAATAGCCATTTGAAGAATGTGTGAGATGTCACTGCTTGCACAGGGTCGGAAATGCATCTCTGATGTCCCCTCTTCTGAGTGTGGGAATGTGTTCTGTTTCTTGTGAGCTTTCTAAAGGGAAATGAGCTGTGTGACCAGCATGTAGCCAAGAGAGGCCCCAGTGAGGGCGCAGTAGGACGGGGGCCCTGATACAGCACGCTCACAGAAAGACCCAGAGGACTGCTGGCCTTGGCGACTGAGGAGCTGCATGACACCCAGACTGTGCCATGGCTATTTCACTTAAACAAAATGCAGTCACTGAGCTGGGTACTTATTCATTTATATATTTACTTATTTTTGAGACAGGGTCTTGTATTGCAGTTTGGGCTGGCCTTGAATTCACTATACAGCCCAGGCTGGACTCCAGCTTAAAGGAATCCTCTTGCCTTAGCTTTCTAAGTGCTTGGATTACAAGTATGCACCACCAGGGCCAGGCACTGAGTTGGTTTTAGTTTGCTTCTATTTTATAAAATAGGATCTGATGCTCCTAAATTTCACAAAGGCCTGAGAGTAATAATGCATTGTGCTAAAAACCACAGGTAGGCCCTGCTCTCTGGGTGGCTAAGGCAGAAGGATGCAAAGTTTGAGTCTAGCCTGGGCTACTTAATGATTTAGTAAGGTTCTGTTTCAAAACAAAAAATAAAACGATCTCAGGCCTTTTTAAAAAGCTTCAGTGTGAGGGATGGAGAGATAGCTCAGTGGACTAAATATCTGCGACCACATGCTGCCCCCGCCCTGCCTCTGGATCATGCTGAGCCTGCAATGAGCCTGGGTGTGGTGGCAATCACCTGTAATCCCAATGCTGGGGAGGCTGAAAACAGGAGGATCGCTATTAGTCTGAGCTGTGCAATGAGACCCTGTACCACATACATTTTAAAAAAAGAAAGAAAAACAAAATGAAAAAGCTTCAGTGTAAAGGCTGTGGGTTCAAACCACAGTCCGACAAACAAAACAAAATACACAGGTGGATTCATGACTTCATTTCTACATCCCGGAGGGCCTGGCTCAGCTTCTTGTTGTGGTCAGGCATGGTCATCCCTTAGAGGTCAGCACAGAGCTGGTTGCACCATCAGTGCCCGAATGCTCACTCTTCCCATCAGGCGGCTGGGTCTTACTTGTCTCCACATTCAGGCTCCACAGAACACAGTGGCTGGAATCATGTAAAGTGCTGCTTGGGCACACGTTTGCTGAGGGGGCAGCATTGTCCAGCCAGAGCATTCTGTGAATGGTGACATGACTGTAATTCAGAAAAATGCTGTTAACATTCTCAGAGTTTGATTTTCCCACTTAAAATGATCTCAGTGAGCTTCCCCTGTGGCTGTGTTGATGCTGGTTCTCTGTACAGGACAGGATGGCATGAGAATTGCTATTTCAACCCCTTCTAAGAGCGAGTGAGAAGGAAACCTCTCAGCTTCCCTGGCAGTGGCCTGGCTCTGGGGATTTGATGAGGCCCCCTTCTCCTGTCTGGGTGCCCGTCTACACTTTGTAGTCACTTACAGGCTGGCTCTCAGGAGGGCAAAGGGACAAAGTATTCTGAGTCTGTGTGAATGTGACTCTGTTGGGAGCCACCCATACCCCTGGTCCAGTGCCCAGAGCTTTATCTCGAAAACAGCTGTGGCTGGACCCCAAAGACAACATGTGAGGCAGAGCTGTCCCAGTGGAAATGACAGGAATCATGGGAACCATGCAGACAAGGCTGTCAGGTTACAAAAGAAAAAGTATAGCAAGGATGCAAGGAACCTGTGAGGAAAACGATGTTTGATGTTCGAGGAGTCCGATGATATCTATATGCATCATCTGAAAAGAATTTCATCAAGAGCTTGGCTGCTGAGCTCCAGTATGGGGCTTGAGTATAACCATGATTGAGTGTTACCAGAACACAGGACATCCCAGTAAGGCTTTAATATTAGCAGCTGATATTACATATCCTGGCAAGAAATACAACTATATTTTGCAGGAAAAATCTGTACAGTGCTGATGTGCTGCTGAGCCTGTTCCCAGCCCAAGAGCTTCGCCCTGCTGGAATGCTGTGATAAACACATGTGACATTTAAAACAGGCCTTCACTTACAGGGGGCTGTTTCCCCCAGGTAGCCTGCCAGAGCTGCAAAGTTTCAAAGGTTCACCTTTCATAAATTTCAGTGTGGACATAGGGCAGGCATCAGGAGAGCCCCAGTGGTTTGGAAGTCCCATCTTCTGCAGCATCTGAGAAGGAGCACGAAGTGCTGCTCCACCAGGAGGCGGTGGCCCAAGAGTACGAGCATCTCTCAGGCCTCTTGATTTCTAGGGTGACAAGAAGCATAGAACATATGATACCTGAGCTCAGAGAAATCTGTAGCCTAGAAGTGATTTCTGCTGAGATTGCAGCTCTTCCCAAATCAGGTATACAGCTTTTTTTTTTTTTTTTTTTTTAATGTATTTAGTACAGGGTCTATAGTATCTCACTACACAGATTGGACTGATCCTCCTGTTTTCAACTTTCCCAGCACTGGGATTACAGGTGAGCGCCAACATGCCCAGTTTCATCTGTCCTGTCAGTGTACCCTGGGGGCAGGCCAGCACAGTGTGTCAGGGATCAAACCCAAGTAGCTGAGCCGGCTTAAGCAGGCACTTTAGTCCGCTATGCTATCTGGCTGGCCCAAATATGTAGCATTGATCATGAAATTCTTGTATCTCTCTTTCTCCCCAGTCCAAAAAAAAGCTGACACTGATTTTTGTAGCTTCTCTGCCTTCTCCCAACTCCTTCTTTCTGGTTTGTCAGTGCTTTGATGTGCAGCAAACAGAAGAGCTGGCTTTCCTGTGGAGATCTAAGGTGTTGGAATGGAAGAAGGATGTGAATGGTTTGCACAGTTGTGGATGGGCCTCCAGAGCAAGCCCTAGCATGGAGATGACAGCCAGCAGCAGGGAAGAGCTTGTCCTTACCTACTCTCCACTAGTTAATCCTTGAAGTATAAACACCTAATGGCATCAGAAAAGAGACCTTTCAAAAGACCAAAGCCACTGGGAGGGAGATGGCCTTCTCTTGGGCCAAAGGGAACATCTTCCTCTTGGGCACGTTGATGGAGCCCACTGCCTCACGCCCA
>PVKN010013920.1:0-19553 GCA_004027915.1 Capromys pilorides | reverse complement strand
AAATATTTGTTTGGTGTTTTTGTGAAAGGCATAGTTTCCATTAATTGTCTCTCAGAGCATTTATTGTTTGTATATACAAATACTATTGATTTTTGAGGGCTGGCTTTGTGTCCTGATACATTCCCAAATTTTGTTATTAAATCTACAAGTCTCTTAGTGCAATTTTTGAGGTCTTCTTTTTATAGCATCATGTCCTCTGCACATACTGATAATGTTATTTCTTTCTTTCCAATCATTATTCCTTTGATTTCTTTCTCTTCACTAGTTGCTCTGGATAATGTTTATAGAACTATATTGAACAAGAATGGTGACAGTGGGCATTCATGTCTTGTTCCTGATTTTAAAGAGAAGGCTTTCAAATTTTGTACATTTAGTATGGTATTGGCCATTGGTTTGTCATACATGAGTTTTATCAGTTTGAATAAAGACCATCTATTCTGGTTTTCTGAAGTGCTTTTTTTGTCACGAATGATTGTTGGACATTGTCAAAGCACTTCTCTGCATCTCTTGAGATGATTATATGATTTTTGTCTTTGGATCTATTGATGGGGTGTGTTACATTTATGATTTTTTGTGTATTAAACTATTACTTCATTCCCGGAATGATTTGCTGCATTCTGTTTGCTCACATTTTACTGATGATTCTTACATCTATGTTAGTGAGGAAGATTGGCCTGTGGTTCTTTTTGGTGGATTCATTCTATAGTTTTTGTATGAGGCTAATACTTAATTCCCTAAGCGAGCTTGGGAGAATTGCTTCCCTTTTAATATAAATGAACATTTCGAGATGAATTGGCATTAGGTATTCCCTAAATTTCTTGTGAATCCATCAGGATCTGGGATTTTCTTTTTGCAGTTTATTTATTTATTTTTTATCATTACATGTTCAATTTCATTGGCAGATGTTGTGTTATTTAAATTTTATACCTTCTTGATTCAGTTTTGGTAATTTCTATGTATCTAGGAGTCTGTTCATTTCTTCTGTAGTTTCTAATATGTGAGAGTAAATATTTTGGAAATGAGTACTGATAATCTTTTTTTCTATAGGGTCTATAGTGATTGTACCCTTTCCATTCCTCATTGCATGAATTAGAATTTTTCTTTCCTTTTTAAAATAATGATGCTTAGGGTTTTATCAGTTTTATGCATACTTCAAAGAACTAACTGTTCAACCCATTCATTGCTTGTATTTGTTTTCTTCATGTTTATTCCATTTATTTCTGCTTGGAATTTCATAATTTCCTGCTTTCTTTCAGTTCATCTTTCTTTTCTGGGAGTTAGAAGTGCAGCACAAACATGTTTATTTGGATTCTTTCTGATGTTCTAATGCAAGAATTTATTGCTATAAATTTTCCTCTTAAGATGCCTTTCAATATATCTCACAAATTCTGGTAAATTATATTTGCATTTTTGCTTGATTTTAAATATTGTTTAAGTCATTTTTAATTTTATCAGTAACACACTTTTTTCAGGTTGGTATAATTTATTTCCCATGTGTCTATAAGGTTTTAGCTGTATCTTTTGTTAAAAATTTCCAGTTTAATTACACTATGGACATATGACATGCATGGGATAGACCTACAAAAATCATTCCAAAAATTTATTTGGAACCTGGAAAAACCTAGGATAAAAAACGCAATCCAGATCAACAAAGACAAGTCGGGAAGCATTACAATTCTTCAGCTGAAATTATACCACAAAGCTACTGGGATAAAATCACCATGATACTGGAAAAAAATAGAGCTGAGGATCAGTGGAATAGATTAGAAAATGCAGAAGTAAACACGGAAATGTTCAAATATCTTATCTTTTACAAAGGGGCCAAACATGTTTACTGCAAGAAAGACAGCCTCTTTAACAAATGATACTAGAAAAACTGAAACTCTACATGCAGAAAATTAAAACTTGACCCAGAGCTATCACCATGTACTAAACTAAAGTTAAAATGGATTAAAGACCTAAACATTAAGATAGAAACACCAAAATTTTCTGGAAGAAAAAGTACATGGATATCTTGAATACATAGGGGTAAGCAAACAATTCATGAAGGAAAATTCAATTGCACAGGACTTGAAAGAATTAAGTACTAGGATCTCCTCAAATCGAGATTTTTCATGTCTAAAGAAGTTATCAACAGAGTGAAAAGACTACCCAAAATTTTGAAAAAAATTCTTAACTACTAAAAACTCAGAAAAAAAGCCTTCTCTCTAGAATTTATAAAGAACTAAAATACATTAGGTCTCTAAAAATTAAAGGCCCAATGCAAAAATGGTCATCCAAGATAAAAACACACTTCTCAGAGGAAGAAATACTAGAAGAAGTTAAATACATGAAAAATACTCCACATCACTAACCGTGCATGAAATGCAAATTAAAACAACACTAAAAATCCATCTCACCCTAGAAAGAATTGCTATCATAAAGAAATCAACCAACAAGTGTTGGAGAGGCTGTAGGGAAAAAAGAGTCCTTCTCCGCTGCTGCTGGGAATGTAGACTGGTGCAAACTTTACAGAAATCAGTGTGAAGACTCCTTAAAAATCTTGGACTGGAAATCTCATTCAGTTCAGATATCCTGATGCTGGGAATTTTCCCAAAAGAATTGAAAACATCATATAATAGTTATATATGTTCCCTTATGTTTATAGCAGCCGAATTTGTGATAGCCAAAACTTGGAAACAAACATAATGCCTGTCACCTGAGGAACGGGTGTAAAATATGTGGTGTTTTTATAGAAAGGAGTATCACTCAGCTATAAATAAAAATAAACTCAGGGATTGAGAGACACCTCAGTAGAATAAGCACTTGCCTGGCTAGCTCAAGCGCATGAGTTTAATGCCTGGTTCCACAAAATAAATAAATGCATGCATGTATACATATATACATAAAATAAAATCAATTTGAAACCTTCATATATAAGTAGATGCATCTTGAAGATATACTCATAAATGAAATATAAGAGATCCACATGTGTAAATATCATATAGTCTGAATGTAAGAACTCAAATTAAGAAATAAAAACTGAAAATTGTAACAGCAAAATGGAAAGAAAGAACTTAAGTTTTAGACAATGAAAAGAGAGAAAGGAGAAATGTTAGAAAGCACAACAAAACTATACATTTATAGAAACAAGATGATTAAGACAATGGTCCTAGAAATTTCCATCAGGTTTTTGAAAATAGCAGATTATGGGTAGAATCCTCACTCTAACTCCATATGCTTATATTTGCAAAGTGAGCCACTATATTGAGGATAGTGATGGATAATACTAAACCTATGCTTAAAGAGCCATCATTGTGGTCTTCTAAATGTGTACTGCTTGTAAGGTCATATCAATTATTGCTATATTCTCTTTAAAGTAAATGTTTGTAGCAAAAGGTAATTAAAAAAACAAGAGATAAGGAAAATGTCACAGGATTGTCCTGCTATGATGTTGTGTATTATTAGATTTCTAAATTTCCAGATAAAATGCGTAATTCTTTTTGACATCCTATTTATATTCAAATTTTAGAATATCCATGGTTGTTGAAAATAGCAGGTCCATGTTATGCCTAAGGCATTTGATATTCAGACATTTAGTGTTGTTAAGCTCAAGTGCCTCTGTTACATGGTAATGCTGTCATTAAGATTCATTTATGGATGTTTAATGACTAAAGTTTGAAGACCAAAAATTAGAGAAATAGAGGGGCTACAAGGATGTCAATATTTTGACCCTGTCACTTCAAAGTCAGTCAGGACTCAGGACATAAGAGAACCTCTGCCATGACATCCTATAACTCAGTAGTGTCCCTTTTATAGCTTAGCATATTAATGTGGCTTTACTTTTCATAACTCATGGTGAGGGTTTTCTGCTGGACGGTTAAGATCAAGGTAAAGCAAGTCCTATAAAACAAAAAATGTAACTATTGAATCTGACAAAGTCAGTCCAATCCCCTCAGCGTTTACCCTGAAACCATGTACAGCTGTTTGTAGATCTTTTGACAGTGTCAGCAATCTGGACAAGTCACAGCCATTGCTTGACAAATATGCTCACCATGAAAGCCTGAGAGAAAGTTTTCTCTCTAGCTGACTCTCCTTAGGCACACTATACAGCATTGATCACTTTGCTCTGTAGCCCCAAAACCTCCTTTTACAGAAAATTTGGGACACCATTGAAATACAAGATGTTACAGTACAGGTTGTCTTATATCCTGAGTGCTCTTTGACCTTGAAGAGCTAACAACAAAATATTGGTTTTCTCATAGTCCTTGTTTTGCTCTAATTTTATATTCTGCCAACTTAAGTTGTTAAACCTCCAGAAGAGAAGTTTAATGAATGCTATTGTTCTCCATAACACAGACACTGGAACTTAACATCACTATCTTTCTGAATATGAAACACTTTAGATATAACATGCAACATATATTTTACATCAATCATTGATAGTCTAAATTTTAAATCCCTATAGAATGTGAAAAAATAATTATGCAGTTTCACACATAAATTTAGGAATTTAGCTATACACTAATTGGTAGCAGAATAATCCTATGAAATTTTTCTCATGTCTTATTCTCTTTTATAATTCCTTTAAACAAACATTTACTTGGGAGAGAGCATAGTAGTCACTGATATGACATTAGAAGTAGCACACATCTAGAAGTCCAGAATGACAGGAATTCCAAGTATGGTTTTAGTATTGCCCAATCGATCAAAATGTAGTAGCTACTTCACAGATATTAGCATATACAGTAGGACAGGGTGAGAATGCTATCAGTTAATTACTAGTTTCAAAACCTGTTGGAGATTCTTGGGAAAATAGTCTTAACTATCCTGTACATATTAGTGCATGGTTATATCCCTGCCATGTTTCCTTTCTTTTCTCCTTGCTTTAATCTTTATGTTTTCACTTTTGATTTAGCTGTGTTATGCTTTTCCATTTTTATTTCTGTGTTTGAGTTCTTATACTATGGAGATTATAAGATATTTATACATGTAGGTCTCGTTTATTTCACTTATGAGTATATCCTCAAGTTGTAACCATTTATGAATGAAGGCTTCAAGTTTATCATTCTTTATAGCTGAGTAATATTACATTGTTTAAAAACACCACAACTTTTCCATCCATTTCTCAGATATCAGGGCATTTTTGTTCTTTGCAAGATTTGGCTATCACAAATTGTGCTGCTATAAACATAGGTGCACAAATATCACTATGGTATGATGTTTTCAGTTCTTCTGGGAATATTTCAAGTAGGGGGATAGCTGGATTGAATGGGATTTCCAGTCCTAGGTTTTTAAGGAATCTCCACACTGATTTCCATTATTGTTCCACCAGTTTGAATTCCCACCAGCAGTAGAGAAGAGTTTCTTTTTCCCCACAGCCCCTCCAACATAAGTTGTTGGTTGATTTCTTTATGATAGCCATTCTTTCTAGGGTGAGATGATATCTCAGTGTTGTTTTAATTTGCATTTCACAGATGACTAATGATGTGTAGAATTTTTTCATACATTTTTAACTTCTAGTATTTCTTCCACTGAGAAGTGTGGGCTCATTTCAGATGCTTATTTTGGATTAGATCTTTAAATTTTTAGGCCCTAACATCTTTAGTTCTTTATAAATTCTAAATAGAAGACCTTTATTTATTAGTTAAGATATTTTTTGAAATTTGTAATAGTCTTTTCACTCTATTGATAATTTCTTTTGTTGTGCAAAAACTTCTCAAAAAGAGGAGGTCCTAGTTATTGATTCTTTCAAGGGTTACACACATAGTTTGATTTCTGTCCATGAATTGTTTGCCTGAACCAATGTCTTCAAGATTTCCTCCCACTTTCTCTTCTAGGAGATTTTTTCTGTTTTAATGTTTAGACCTTTAATCCATTTGACTACAATTTAGTGCACTGTGGTACATCTGGGTCACCTTTTATTTTTGGCATGTAGAGATCCAGCAGTTTTTCCAGCACTATTTGTTGAAGAGGTTATCTTTCTTCCAGTAAGCATGTTTGGTCTCTTGTCGAAAACAAGGTGACTGAGTGTGTTTGTAATTGTTTCTGCATCTTCTCATATAATTCATTGATCCTCAGGTCTATTTTTTTTTTTGCCAATATCATGATGCATCATGATAGTATCTTTGCAAAGCATATCATGATAGTAGCTTTGCAGTATAACTTTAAGTCGGGAATTGTAATGCCTCCTGCCTTATCTATGTTATCCAGGATTGTCTCTTCTATCTTAGATTTTTTCAGATTCCAAATAAATTTTATGAAGCATTTCCCTACATATGTGAAGTATGTTGGTGGTATTTTGATAGGGATTACATTAAGTCTGTATAACAATTTTGTGAGCATGGCCATTTTCACAATGCTTTATAAAATTGTCTAGCTAGTGATGGCTCTATCTAATGATTCCAGAACTATATTGAATAGGAGTGGTGATAGAGGGCATTATTTTCTTGTACCTGATTTGACAGTATAAGATTTCATTTTTTTGCCTATTTAGAATTATATTGGCTGTTGAATTGTCATAGATGGCTTTTATCACATTAAGATAGAGGCCATCTATTCCAATTTATTTTGATCATGAATGAATGTTGGATTTTGTGAAAGGCCTTTTATGCATCAATTGAGATGATCTTGTGGTTTTTAGATTTTGCTCTATTGATAGAGCATATTACATCTAGAGATTTGCACATACTGAACCATACTTGCATCCATGAGATGAATCCTACCTGTTCATGGTGTATAATCTTCTTTATGATTTGCTGTATTCTCTTTGCTAGGATTTTATTGAGGATTTTTGCATCTGTGTCCATGTGGGAAATTGGTCTGCAGTTTTCTTTTTTCAGTTGAATCTTTCTCTGTTCTTCATAACAATATTAAACTTGCCTCCAGGAATGATTTTGGGAGAATTGTTTCCTTTTTAATTTTACTGAAGAGTTTGTGGTTTATTAGCATTAAATCTTCTCTATAATTCTTGTGGAATTCAGCTGTTACTCTTCAGGATCTGTACTTCTCTTTGGTAGTAATTTTTTATTACATTTTCAATTTCATTGGCTGATAATGGGTTATTCAGATTTTTTGTGTTTTGATTCAGTTTTGGTAATTTGCACACAGCTAGGAATTTGTTCATTTCTTCTATGGCTTCTATTCTGTGAGACTAAAGATTTTCAAATTAGCTATTAATGATCTAAATTTTGATAGAATCAATAGTGATTTAACCCTTTTCATTCCTTATTGCTTGAATTTGAATTTTTTTCTTCCTATTTTTGATGTGATTAGCTAAGACTTTATCAATTTTATTTAATCTTTCACAGAACCAGCTTTTTGATTCATTAATTCTTTGTACTGTTTTATTTGTCTCAATTGTATTAATTCCTGCTATAACCTTTATGATTTCCTCCTGTTTTGAGGCTTTGGGCATGGATTTCTCTTCTTTGTTCAGAAGCTTGAGGTACAATATTAGGGCTTTCATTTGTTCTTACTCTGTGTTCCTAATGTGTGTGTTCACTGCTATATATTTCCCACTATGTACTGCTTTAATTTGATTCTGCAATTTTCAGTAAATTATGCTTTAATTTTTGTTGGATTGAGATTTTGCTTAACTTTCTGTTTAATTTCATCTGAATCTCACAGGGTGTTCAGGATCTCACTGCTAGATTGGATTGATAGTAATCTGCCTGGTTAGAGCCTCCCAAGAGCTGGGGTTGCAGTTGCATATCACAACACCCAGTCTCAATTGCCATCTCAGTGTTCTCCAGGGGCTGGGTGGCACAGTAGGCCTGGGGATCAAACCCCCAGCCCCTGCACCTGTTGGCAGTTGCTTTAATGCACAGAGCTATTTGGTTGGCCCCTGGAAGGTGTTATTTAATTTCCATATGCTTAGGGGTTTTCTGTGGTTTCTTTTGTCAACTTCCAGTTTCACTGCACTGTGGTCAAACAATATGCATGGAATAATTTCTGTTTTCTTGTATACACATAAGCATATCCTATGAACTAGTATGTGGTCTATCTTAGAGAAGGTCCCATGTACATCTAAAAGAATATGTATTCTGATGTTGTTTGCTGGAATACTGTATATCTCCACTAAGTCCAAAAGTTTGGTTCAGTTCTGAGACCTCTTTGCTAACTTTTTGTCTGCTTGAACTATCTTTTTGAGATAAGAGGATGTGAAAATCCTTCGTTAAGACTATGGCATTGATTATTAGATTTTTCATGCCCTTTAACATTTGTCTTATATAGTTGGATGTTCTCATTTTTGGTGAAAATATATTTATGATGGTTATCCCCTTCTCTTGATTTTGTCTCCTAACCAGAATATAGTGAACTTCTTTACCTCATTTGACCATCTTGGTTTGAAGTCCAGACTGCCTCCAAACAGAATAGCTATCCTACATTTTTTGTGAATTCCAGGAGCATGTAGTATTATTTTCCATTCTTTGACTTTCAGTGTATCAATTTCATTGTATGTTAAATGTGCTTCTTGCATACAGCACATTTTTAGATTTTATTTCTTAATCCACTCTGCCAGTCTATTACTTTTAGTTGGTGAACTGAGTCCATTTACATTAGTGGTTATGATTGGTATGTGTTGACATGTTGGTTATGTTATTTTCCTATTGCTGATTCTCTCTTTTTATCCTGGGCCTAAGTCTAAGATGTTTGATACTCAGAAAGACAGTGATGTCACGCTCAAGTATCTATGTTATAGAGTAATAGTTTCACTAAGCATTTCTTCTGGCAGGTTAAGAATGTAAATTTACAGACCAAAAAATTAGAGAAAAAAAGGACTATAAGTATAGCCTATATTTTGGCTCTAGCCCTTCAAGATCAGTGAGGACTCAGGACATAAGAGAACCTGTGCTGTAACATCCTATAACTCAGTGGTTTCCCAAATCTTCTGTTCAAGGAGATTATGGGACCTCAGTGGAAAGGGATAAATGAAGTATAATGTGTCTAAGGAAAGTCATCTAGAGAAAAAACATTCTCTCAGGCTTCTTTCACAGGCAGTAAACTGGTCAAGCAATGGCCATGATTCATCCAGATGGCTGACATGGACAACAGTTCCACAAAGAACTGTACATGGTTCCAAAGTAAATCTGAGGGGATTTGACTGACCTTGAGAGATACAAAAGTTTCATGTTTTGCTATACAAGTCTTGTTTAAACTTCCCTTTAACCACCCAGCAGAAAACTTTAATTACAAGGCATAAAGCAGAAAGCTAGATTAGAATGCTGTGCTGGAAAAGGCTTAAATCAACAGCTTCCAACATTGCCAGTTTTATCAATCACCCACTGTGATTATTGAACTTTGGATTATGTATACATTTTCTTAGTTCAATGAGAAGAAATTTGGTTGTATCAATAATGATTTGAAAAATTATAACATTTACACTCTGTGCTCTGTATAATAGGAGGACAACAATATGCATAGTATCAAATATTGAAATGTACTACTAATGTGTTTTGTAATTATCACATTGTTATTTCGTATTAAAAGCAATAAAAATAAATTTAATATTATCCTGGGCTAAATAGCTTGTCATATTTGATGGGCTCTTTCTATTGTCATGCTTTGAGTTGTGCATATTTTGATTCCTTTCTAAAATATCTTTTAGTATTCTGTGCAATGTTAGTTTGCTCATCATAAATTTCTTTAGATTTTCTTTGTCATGGAAGTGTTCCACATCTCCATTAAACTTGAAGGAGAGTTTTACAGGGTATACCAGTCTAGGTTGGAATTTGTTATATTGGAAGACTTGGAGGACTTCACTTCAAGATCTTTTTGACTTAATAGTGAGGAGAAATTTGCTATTATTCTGATGAATTTTCCTTAAATATGATCTCTTTCTTTTCTCTAGAGGTTTTTAATATATTCTTCTTGTGCTGAATTTCTGATATCTTATTATATGTCTGGGTGCACTTTTAATCAGGTTGATATTATTTGGAGTTTTATGTGCCTTAGTTACCCGAAAGTCAGATAGTTTCCCCATATATTTGGACTTCTCTACTATTTCCTTCATCCATATTCTTTAAAACCATTTATGATGTCTCTCTTTTTCTCACTGATGCCTATTAATCTCATGATGCCTATTACTCTCATCTTTGCATTGTCTTGCAGATGTAGAATTATTATTTCCTGGATCCTAGTTGTGTCTTTTATTATTTTTTAAATTAATTTTAATGAGAAAGAAATAGCAATGAGACAGTTTCAAAACAAATTGGGAGGATAGTTACAATAAGTAATACATTGCATACTATTGTCTTCATAGTGGTTATTCAGAGTACAAGATTCAGACATGATATCTTGTCTAAACACGACTAGTACCAGTTTTCTTCTCATTGAACTAAGAGAAAGTAGCTTTAAATCTATCCTTACTATTATACACACACACACACACACACACACACACACACACACATATATTGTGTGCTTTTTTTTAACTTCAAAGTGTTCCTTCATTTGTATGCTCCTTTTAGTTTGTTGGGTCAGAGATGAATGTTACATTGCTATTCAAATATTGTACGTGCTTGAATTCAACAAAATAACTTAATATAGTACACCAGTCCGTAATAATTGTGGCTTGTCAGCAGAACCAGCTATGGCAGAAGTTGTTGACTCGATCCTTTCACAGCACAGCATACCAGTATAGTTTTACTTTTTATGCCACATGGTTATAATTTCTGCTGGATGGTTAAGACCAAGTTAAAGCAGCACCTATATAATTAAAAATATAACTTTTTATCTGACGAGGTCAGTCAAATGTCCTTAGGATTTAGCCTGAAACCACATTCAGCAGTTTGTAGATCTTTTGTCAGTGTCAGCCATATAAATGAGTCACAGCCATTGCTTGATCAATTTGCTCTTTGTGAAAGCCTAAGAGAATGTTTTCTCTCTAGGTGATTCTCCTTAGGTACAATATCTATCATTGATCATTTTCATTAATGGCTCCATAATTTCCTTGAGCAGAAAATTTGGGAAACCACTGAGTTGCCAGAAGTTACAGTATAGGTTCTCTTAAGTCCTGAGTCCACACTGACTTTGAAGCCTTAGGACCAAAACAATAGTTATTCTAGTAGCTCTTCTATATCTGTAATTTTTGATCTGCACATTTAAGTTGTTAACCATCCAGAAGAGAAGCTTGATGATATTTTTACTCTATAACATAGGCAGTTGAGCTTAAAATTACTATCTGTCTGAATATCAAATGCCTTAGACATAACATGGAACAGGCATTTTCCAATGACCACTGATATCCTAAACTTTAAATTCACACAGAATGTGCAAAAAATACATTTTTCACAGAAATTTAGAAATTTAACCTACTACAATATTGTAACAGAATAATCCTATGACATTTTTGCTTGTCTTTGTTTTATTTTATTACCTTTTTTAACATTTACTTGAGAGAGAGTATAGCAATAAATATGACATTAGAAGCAGCACACAATTAGAAAACCAGAATGATAGATATTCCAAGCATGATTTTAGTACTACACAATGCTATTGTGTAATTATTTAGTTCACAAATATGAGAATATATAGTTAGATAGTGTGAGAATTCTATCAATTAACTGCTTGTTTCAAATCTGATGGAAATTCTTAAGCCCACTGTCTTAACCATCTTGTGTACACAAATGTGAGGTTTTTCCACTGACACGTTTCCTAACTTCTCATTTCTCTCTCTTCATTTTTCAATCCTTAAATTTTCACTTTCCATTTAACTGTTGTATCTTCCAATTTTTATTTCTTCTTAGATTTACAATAGGGATACTGTATTATATTCATACATGTACATCTGGTATATTTTGCTAATAAGTATATCTTCAAATTGCATCCACTTATATACGAAAGTGTCCGGTTTATTTCTCTTTACAGCTCAGTAATACTACATTGTACAAAAACACAACATTTTTAAAAAAAATTCCTCAGGTGTCCATGCATTTTGGCTGTTTCCAAGATTTCGCTATCAGATACTGTGGTGCTATAAACACGGGTGCACATATATCGCTATAATATGAAGTTTTCAGTTCTTTGGGAAAATTCCCAGAAGAAAGATAGCTGAATTGTGTGAGATTTTCAGTGCCAGTTTCTTAAGGGGTCTCCAAAATGATTTCAACAATGGTTACACCAGTCTACATTCCTAACAAGAAGTGAAAAAGTGTTCCTTTTTCCCCACAGCATCTGCAACATTTCTTGTTGGTTGATTTCTTTAGGATAACCATTCTCTCTGGGGTGCGATGGTATCTCAGTGTTGTTTTAACTTACATTTTATGGATGACTAGTGGTGCGGAACATTTTTTCATGTATTTATTAGACTCTAGCATTTCTTCTTCTTAGAAGTGTATATTCATCTCGAATACCCATTTCAGGATTTGGTCTTTAAATTTAGAGGCCACAGTGCTTTTTAGCTCTATGGAAAAGACCTTTGTCTGAGTGCTCATTAGTTAAAATTTTTTTCCAAACGTGTGGTTTGTTTTTTCACTCTGTTGGTAATTTCTTTTGACGTGTAAAAGCGTCTCAATAATATTGAAATCTTTCAATATTACCTATTCAGTTTGATTTTTGCTCTTGAACTGTTTGCCTACCCTTATATCTTCGAGATATTCTCCTACTTTCTCTTCCAGGAGATTTATTGTTTCTGTTGTAATGTTTAGATCTTTAAAAAAAAAAAAATCAGGGGTTGAACTGAGGACCTTGCACTTGCCAGGCAGGCACTTGTTCCCCTAAGCTATCTCCTGAGCCTGTCAATGTTTAGATCTTTAACCCATTTTGACTTCAATTTAGTGCATGGTGAAAGACCTGGGTCAAGTTTTAGTTTTTAGCATATAGAGGTTGAGTTTTTCCAACACCATTTGTTAAAGAGGCTATTTTTCTTTCAGTAAACATGCTTGGCTTCTTTGTTGAAGATAAGGTGGCTGAGTATGTTTGTAGCTGCTTCTGTACCTTCTAATCTATTACACTGATTCTCAGGTAGATTTTTTACCAAAACCATACTGATTTTATCATAGTAGTTTTATAGCATAATTTCAAGTCAGGAATTGTAATGCTTCTTGGCTTGTCTTTGTTGTCCAGGATTGATTTTTCTACTTGATTTTCTAGGTGCTTTCTGGTTCCAAATAAATTTTAGCTATGATTTTTCTAGGTCTCAGGGGAGAGATACGGGGGTGGCATTTTGATAGGGATTTAATTAAATCTAGATAAAAATTTTGGGGGTATGGCCATCTTCACAATATTGATTCTTCCTATCAAGGAGCAGGAAATATTTTTCCATGTTCTGAAATCCTCTATGACCTCTTTTTTCAGAGTAATATTTTTATTGAAAAGATCTTTTACTTCTTTAGTTAGATTAATTCCTATGTATTTCATTTTGTACAGTGATATTGTAAAAGTATTGTTTCTATAATTTCCATCTCAGTGGGTTTATTGTGTCTGTAGATGAATGCTACTGTCTTTTGGCTGTTAACTTTGTTTCCTGCTATGCTACTGAATTTGTATATTAATTCTAGTAGATTCTTGGTAGGTTTTTGGGTGTTTCAAACAGAGTATGAGGTCACCTGCAAATAATGATAGTTTAAGTAATTCTTTACCTATTCTTATTTCTTCTATTTCTGTTGTCTCATGGCTCTAGCTAAAGATTCCAAAGCAATACTGAATAGGAGTGGTGATAGAGGATATCCTTGTCTTATATCAGATTTGGGAGTAAAAAAAAAATCAGTTTTTCTCCATTTAGTGTTTTGTTACCCACTGGATTGTCAAAAATTTCTTTCACCAGTGAGAGCTAGAGGCCATCTATTCCAATTTCTGGTAGGACTTTGAGCATGAGTGAACATTGGACTTTGTTGAAAACATTTTCTTCATCAGCTGAGATGATCATATGAGTTTTGAATTTGGATATATTAATATAGCATGTTATATTTATAGATTTGCATATGTTGAACAATCTTCGCATCCCTGGGATGAATCCTAATTGGTCATGTTGTATCATCTTCTTGTTCTTTTGCTTTATTCTATTTGCTAGGATTTTATTGAGGACTTTTGCATCCATGTTCATGAGAGTAGGCCTGATGAGGTTGAATAAGTCAGCTGCACCCCATGGCTTCCAGTCTTATGGTTTCTCCCTAGTAGCTCCTCCAAGGTAGAATGGGCCTGCTGCACGTGGTGACTTCCAATCCCATGGCTTCTTCAGACATTTTCTTAATATCCAGAAGCTCAAACAACAGCAACAATGACATTAGAATGAAATAAAAATATAAAGAAAAATAACATAAGAACAAACAAGCATGTTTGCCAGTCACTACACTGTTATTTTTCTATGGCCTTTTTCTCAGTGCTTAGCAAAGATCTTCTGAATAAGGGATTATCATAAAGTGAAAGCAGATAGTCTTTGTTACTACTTCCTGGAAGTACATATTGCCCTGAGCATACACATAGTTTTCTAGGTCCCTGCCATTTGTATGAGTGTTTTGAGTGTTCTAATTGTAAGAAAAAAAAAAAACTCAAAAAACTTTATCAGATTTTTTTCTGCTTTCCTTAAGTAAACTGTTACTTATTTTTCCCCCACAATATTTTGCTCCAGATTTATGCATGTTGTTCATTTTCCTTGACAAGGAGTTGAGCAGTGCCAACTCTCCTCCAGTATACATTCTGAGTTAGTTGAAAAAAACTTTGCATTAGTCTTTCTGATAGCCCGACAAAGATTAGAACAGACCCAAGTAGAGTCTGGTCTGTTCTCTCTATAACAAGGGACACAGGTCCTATATTTAAGTCTCAGGTTGCTGCTGCCACTTTAAAGTGACTGTTAGGGAGGCAAATGGGTAGAACAAACATAGAAAAGGCCCAAACAGAATGCTCCTGTTATATTTAAGCTTATTTAATCTTTTTGTAGGAGCAAGTGTTCAAATGTTTGTTCTTTTCCAGAGTCTTGACAACATTAGTTCTGACAGTTTTTATTGTCTCTAATATAACAAATATTTAGTGCTTTCTAATATTTTGCTGACTTCATCATGGATTGTTTTCATGTTTGTCATTTTATTTACGAAATCTTCCCCTATTTTTTCTTTCCTTTCACAAATAAACAATTTCTTGAAGATCCCTTGTTTTCTCTCATGGTGTAAGCTTTACATATCCTACATGTGTTTACTAAGAGTCACACTCAGATAAAAATATTCAAGCATATTTTCTGCACATTATAAGCAAATATTAAAAAGTTTAACATATTTTACTTATTCAATTATAGTTGTCATGCTCTTATATTTTTTAACAATTTGTAATTTTGATTCATTTGTAGTTAAATCAGGTTAAAATTGATGTATTTTATATAAGCTAAATATAATTCTTAGGTGAATTTCAACTGTATTATTTTAGATCCACATCACCTATATGCAAGATTTTAGTATTGTCTAAAATCTGCTTTCAGTTTGTTTCTAAATGTGAATTATAATGAACTGACACAGTTTCAGAGTCCTTCCACAGCTATGAGATAAAGATGGTCTATCTACTGTCTCCATGATTGCTGTTCAGGAGATATATGTTATTTTTATGTTGAAAGCTATGAATATTTTTATCCCATTGATAATCCTATCTACTCCTAAATGCCTATTACCGTGATGGTGCCTTTAAATTTTCTCTTATTGCCTTACTTATCACAGTTCTTAACAAGTTTTACTCAAGCAAATGTATTTCCCCTAAAGGATTTCAAAATATTCCAATACTAAAAAATATAAGTTTAGCAGGCATATAGCCTTTGTGAATTTGTAGGAAATACCATGTGATTTTTAATTTTTAAGAAGTTTCTATACTGAGACTTTTAAACTTGAGTAGGAAACATTTCAAAAACTTTTGAAAATTCTGAAAAGTCATTTGACTACTCAGCTTCTGTTATCACCTTCCACAATCAGAACAGCAGATGGGCTTGGAACAGCTTGGTGTTATATTGTGAATGTTTCTGTGCATGAACCTTGCTGAAACTCAACATCATTTCCAGTTTTTCCTCCCAGTTTAATTTTTGCATGAGAATTAAGAACCTGGAAATTTTTTCAGTTGAATAGCTAAGTGTTCTGCCTTATCCTTCCTGTGTAATCCCCAAGAGATCTTTGTATTTGGTCATTCTTTTTTTTTTTTTTTTTTTTTTTTTTTTTTTTTTTTTTTTTTTTTTTTCAATAATTGCCCTATGAGGAATATAGGGCTTCCAAGGTTTCAATCTAAGCCTGGTACAATAACAAATGCCAGTGTTTTATGGCTCTGAAAATAAGCGCTTCTTAGATTTAGAGATTCCCTTCCAGAATTTCATGTTTCTAGTAAGATCATTCATTAGCATCAGATTCCTAAGAAATCAATTAGAGGAGTAAAAAAGAAATTTGTAAAAGGTTATGAAATAGATGCTACATCTTTTCTCTCCCCAGTCTTCATGTAGTACAAATCCTTCTCATAGAGGGATCAGTATTTTCTTTAGTTTCTCCTATTGACTTTCCCCATAACATCCCAAATAATAATTCACTACTGTCATTTAGAAATAAAGCGTTTCCACAAAGCCTTATGTTCAGAGTTGGAACGATAGAAGGTGACTGGCTTTTGGGAACACTATACTCTCATCAGTGGATTAATCCATTTGTGATTTCATAGCATACTGTTGTGTCCAGAGGGGCCTTTGTCAGAAAAGGTGGTCATTGTAATGATCATTATAGTCGTGTACGTGGGAGGATACACCTCTTCTCTTCTCTCCTCTTCTCTTCTCTTCTCTTCTCTTCTCTTCTCTTCTCTTCTCTTCTCTTCTCTTCTCTTCTTCTCTTCTCTACTTTTCTTTGCTTCCTTACAGGATGGTGCCAGCATCCTTTTTCTCTCATGCAGTTTCTGCGTTGGAGCTAGAAGACTGAATCCAGTGGAAAGGTAAATTTGTCTACCTTTACGTTGTTAGTATTGGGTGACGAGAAGTTATCTAATGATTTAATTAGCTTTTAAGCCGATCTTCTATTTAGTTGTTTTATTTCTGAATAACATGTTAAATTGACTCTTTCTACCTTATAAGAGGATTAGATTTGAAATGAATTTTCTCATAATTTTGATTAATGTACATTCAGATACAGGAAAACGACAAAACAAAAAATAAAAAAAAGTATTTTCTGTACTTTTTGGTATATTCCTTCACTTGTACTTTTAAAAATTCTAATTACACAAATGAGGAACTAAATATCTAAATTCTCTCAGATATAATTGTGGAAACATGCATTCTACTAACACAATCATTTATGCTTTTATATGTATGTATTGGACTTGTTCTTACTCTACTGACTCTATCATGTTATTTTGTGAAAAAGTTGAACAAGTAAAGAAATTTTAGTCATATTAAAATACATGGATTTTAAAGAGCAGGATGTAGTAAATCATGATGGTCATGTGGTCTGTTTTCTAGGGAAAAATGAATGAATCAAACTGGATTGAACACAGATATATAGATACAGATATAGATAAATACATAGATATAGATATAGCCATAGATATAGCTAGATAGCCATATAGTTGGATAACCAGATAGATGATAGATAGATAGATAGATAGATAGATAGATAGATAGATAGATAGATAATAGTCTGGGAAAACGTGTAACATTTCTGAGACTATCACACAAAATTATGTTTTAAAAATCTGTCCACATACAATTTCTATGAACATTAAATTTGCCTAAGTAATAGTGGGTGACATATGTAAAGGGAAATCAGAACTTTTATGAAATTTGTTTTTAATAGAATTTAATAAGATTAGGTTGTTTTGCTGTTCATGTCAAATGCTGTTTATATTCATTACTGAGGAATATTTTTTATTTTTCTTTTCAATTAAGAGAGAAACAATAAGAAGAAAAGCTGTTTAACAGAGTGAGTAAAAGTACCAGCTTATCCCAAAATAAAGATATAGTACCTATACTCTAAGTTATGCTGCATCCTGAAAATCATAAGATAATCAAAGAAATATCTTGCCCACTAAAATCTTGCTTTTGGCATGAGCACGAAATAGGGTTTAGGTGAACAGACACATAATTTTAAACAAACTGATATATGATTGTACAAGAAAAAATTTTTCAGCGTTCATTTGAATTATTAAAAGGTTTTCTTTTTAACTAAGTACTAAGTGATTAATAGAAATTGGTACATAAAAGAAATTAAATAGTTACATGAATGAGAAATAGAATTGACAAAGAATTGGAAGAAGTCAAAGTATGTGCTTTCAGAATACAAAAGCTTCAGAAAGGCTACAAAAATGGTAAATTATGGATGATAATTCTGAAAACGGAATGGAAAATGAAACTTGTTCAGAGCCAGAATTAAAAGATGAGATTTGCTAAATTGGTATTTTAAGAAATAAAATTGTAGGGCTGGCAAGTGGTCTAAGGCACCTACTTAGGCAAGATTAAGCAACCTCAGTGACAGAGGTTCAATCCCCAACACCACGTGCTGCATCAGCCCCACACCCAGGCTGAGCCAGCCATAACATAAATAAATGAAAAAAAAGAAATAAAATTGTATATAGATAAACATCATATTTTATATGATTTTTGACAACTGTATCAAAGACAGTAAAGAATAGTAATTGCCAAAATGTAGGTAAATATCTAAAATGTTTTGATCTCAAGGATGACATCAATAAGTTTTTCACCAAAATTGATGCAGTGAATCAAATAGGTTTATCATTCTGCTACTACAAAATATGAAGTTATTCTTTGGAAAAGAGGAGAGGGAAATTTGAGAAAATATGTGCATTGAATAGGATCTTAATAGCTCCAATCAATGCAAACATTACCTGGTATAACATATGGTTTCATTAACAAGCATGAAAATTATGATAGGGGAATTTAAGGCAGAGCAGAAGAGAAGAGCAGGAGAAAAATAGGGGGAAAAAGCAAGCTGAAATATATACATGTAACCATTCCCCAAGATGATTGTAAGCTGCATGAATTTCTCTAAAGATATAATGAGAAAGCTATTTTTAAACCTCAAAAATGAATCTAATATAATTTAATAACTTTAGTATTTATAGCTTATGAAATAAATACAATAAAGGTGTCTGTTAATACGACAAAATATTAGGGGTTTTTTCCTTATAATCTTACAAGATGTTGTTAAGGAAAAATGTGTATTTCCAGAAAAAAACAGGAAACAATATAAAAGAATTAAGTCATGATCACTCACTTCTTCTGTGGTTTATTTGATGTCATACTGTTCAACAGTTCTGTTTAAGCTGTGAATAATCTACTTTCATCCGGATACATATAGGCTTCTTGATCTTTTTGCTTCTCCGTTTCTCTCCCCCTCTCAATTCCCTGGCCGCTATATACAATATACTGCCACTCTCCCCTTAGTTAAAGTATCCCAAGAACATTCCTGATTCTAATTGCACTCCTATGTATCACATTTATTTTAAACATATTTCTCCTTTTCAGGAGTAGGGATGCAGATGATTAATCAGAGTTTAGAAGGTGATTTGGTACTGGTGGGCTTCTCTGATCAGCCACAACTTGAGAAGATCCTCTTTGTGGGTGTGCTGATCTCTTACCTCCTGACATTGTTGGGCAACACAGCCATCATCCT
>PVKN010013919.1:0-19564 GCA_004027915.1 Capromys pilorides | reverse complement strand
CAGCCTCCAACATAGTCCCTCTCTCCCTTTCTTGTTTATTTATTTTTTTTTTAATGTACTTAGGACAGGGTCTACAGGGTCTCAGTGCACAGATCAGACACATAGTGATTCTCCTGTTTTCAGCCTTCCACGCACTGGGATTACAGGCACGCACCACCATGCTGTCTCAATGCCATCTTGGCGCACCCCGGGGGTGGGACCAGCATGATGTTCTGGGGATCTGAACCCCTGCTGCTGTGCTCTGCCTAAGCAGGTGCTTTAGTCTGCTGAGCTACCTGGTTGCCCTCCTCTCTTGTTTACAATCCACTACATTAGAGTGCACCCTTTGAGCAGAGCACTTACACTTTACACCTGCACTGCTCCTGGCGTGGCTCACACTTTACACTTAGATTGCTCCAGTGTGGCTCCGAGAATGCTTTCTTCTTTACAAAGCGATTTGTGCAGTTTCAGCCAGGAAGGAGGGCGAGAGGGCTGGGTTGGCCTAGAGGACTGACTCGACACTGGACTCGGCAGCGTGAAGCTGATGTCATCGTTGGGGCCTGCTGCGTGGATCAAGAGGCAGCCATCCGCTTCCCTCGGCCAAGGTCACAGCAGAGGTCATTGCACAAAGGCATGGTTGCAAGGTTTTCACCTGTATTACCTTACAGCCCTCACAGCGATGCTATGAAGTTGGTGCAGTGTTAACGTCTGCATGTTCTCACATGAGGAAACCTGACTGCTGAAGTCTCCCATCCCAGAAGCAGCGGAGTTTAGTGCTGACTTCACATAGGTTGCCCGTTTCAAGTTTGTCGTTCTTCACCGAGTGTGAGGTCCTTTGTCTGGTTCCGTGCGGGTCTTGCCACAGGCCGCAGACCTCAGCTGTAGTGCCCAGGCCCGAATTGCTGCAGGCTCACACCCAGTCCTGCCTTCTCTGCTCGTGGCTGCTCCTCAGGGCCAGGCTCCCAGACCCCCGATCTCCTTCTGCTCCGCATTTTCTTGTCCACTCCCTGCTTTGGTTGCTGCTGAGGGGGACTGAGCTCTGTGGGGAGCTCTCTGCTGAGCTCTCCTCCCAGGGGCTGTGTCTCCCTCCCTGCATTGACCACCCCAAAGGCTCCCAGGACCCCCTCCACCACTGAGCTGCAAACCTGGGAGTCTTCCTCACCTTCTCTTCCCTTTCCCCCCATGCAGGACATTTTAAGTTTCAATGACCTCAACCTGAAACAGTTTTGAAACCCATCCCTCCTGCCCATCCAAATGCTTCTGCTTAAGCGCAGCTCTGTGTCCCTGTGCAGATGAGAGAGCCTGCTGCTGGAGTACCCCTGCTAAGCTCCGTCCTCCACCCGAGTCCACCCGCACCCTTTCCCCCTCCATGATACCTGCTGAGCCTGCCAGGCTGGCGCCGTGCTGAAGTCTTGCATGTTCTGCCTCTTCTCTGCAGTCACCCGAGAAGTTGCAAAGGCAGCATAGCTGGCACGGTGGTGCTGGGTGTGAGCCCTGGCCAGGCTGCCCTTGGCGTGCACGTCTCTACCTCTGTGCTGTGCAGCGTTGCCCAGGGGCAAGCCCCCCACTGTGTGACGGGGCTTGCACCTGCTTCTGCGGGCCCACGGCTCAGCAATCCCTGAGCACTCTTCCATCCCGGCACTGCACTCTGTTCTCTGCATGCACCAGGTGGTCTCCTGGCCCTGTTCCTTCTGTGTGGAATGCCTGTCCTTCCTCAGCTCCCCACACTGTCCCTTGAGGCTGGGCCAGCCCCGGTATTGGTGAAGTGGTGACTATCTTGGGCTGGACCACCTGCGGCCCCTCGGAACCCACTGGATCCTATGTGTGTTGCTCTCATTTCTACTAAGGGGCTACCTGCAGGAGCCCTCCAGGTTCAGCACCAATCTGCTCATCCCCAGCACCTAGCCCCAAGCCTGACCCAGGGGACATGCTGCCCACAACAGTTACCTTCATCTGCTTTCTATAATCCCCTTCTCTGGATGTCTCCCCTTCTGCCTTGATATAAGCACCCTACGAGCAGCTGTTGTGTTGCTTCGCTGGCTTTTGCAGCACCTGCTGGGCCCCGGAGCAGTGGCCCCTCAGGACTGTGTGCAGACAAAAGACGAGGAATGTTATGTCCTTTGCCCTGACTATAGATGCAAGTTTCCCAGAATTGTTGGGTGGCACTGTGACCGCTGTAGTGCTGGGTACTACATGTTCCCCAAGTGCTGGCCCTGCAGCTGCGACCTTGCTGGGAGTAAGCCGGAAGTGTGTGACAAAGAAACCAAGGCTTGCATCTGTAAGGTAAGATAGAGGACGCCATGCTGGGACCACCATGACCAGCCCCGGAGAAATTCTTTATGTTGAGTCAGTGAATGAAATTGTGGGAAATGGGACTGATGCATAGATTTCTGTCCTGCATGGAGCATTGTACAGGCATTTGTGTACTTGACAGAAATAGAAGGGAAACCTCACCCCCTGGACAGACCACATACCCCCTGGAGGAGGGTCTCATTTGTTTCCAGAAAAATCAGTTACAAATGCTCTGCTACAATGTCAAGAGGCTCATAGGGTCTCTAAAGCCCATCTCTAGCCCTGTACCCCAAGTTTCCCTCTTTGCTCCTAGGGGTTCTGCCAGATATAACTATCCATGCCTAGCAGACATTTCCAGGTGGTGTTGGGTGGGGGGCGTTAGTCTCCCCTCTTTGTGGGTCCTCTTGGTGCTCTTTGTCTACCTCCAACTCTTAGTACTTGGCGAGCACTCCTGTTGGGCCATCTTGTGCTGTTGTTTAGTTGGTACAAACGTCTACTTGCAGCCAGGGAACCTGGAATGATGAAGGCATGAAGGCATAATGCCCCTTCGTGTTTTGCTTCAACAGGAAAATGTAGAAGGTGCCCAATGTGACAGATGTCAAGAAGGGACATTCAATTTAGACTCAGCCAATCCCAAGGGCTGTTCTGATTGCTTCTGCTTTGGAGTGACTCATGTTTGTACCAAGACACGGAAAACACATGCGAAGGTATGTGTGGAATTAGAGTCTTAAGAGGATTTGTTTGTCCAATTTCTGAGTGCAGAATGAAACCAATTGGTATAAAATGTCACAGGATATTTTGTGTATCGAGGGGTCAAGTTAGCCAGTGTTGCCCTTCTTGTTTCCCTGCCTGCAGCATGTTCTCCACCGATGTCCTCATGATTGTTTCTTGAGCAGTCAGGTCTCTGATCAAATGTCCCACGCTGCAGTGGCCTCTCCTCAGCACTCCTTATAAAATAGCGCATACCGCTCACTCCATGCCCTTCCCCTTGTTTTCTCCGCAACATTCATCACTCCCTGACATGTTGTATGTTTCATTTTAAAAGTTATTCATCCTCCTCCACCACTAGGATGTGAGCTCCTCGATCCATGCCTATTCCAATAGCCTAGAACAGGATCTGGGATGTGATAGATGTCCCTTAAGTACTTTTTAAATGAAGTTTCTTACTATGTATTCAACTCTCTGTTACCATAACAAAATACCTGAAGCTATCAAATTATGAAGAGGAAAAGTTTAGCTGGCTCATTGGGGGGTTTCAGGCTAGAGTTGGCTGGCTCTGTACCTCAGGAGTTTGTCCTCATGGGAATGTGTGGTAGAGGAAGGGCATGCATTTTGCTGTGGTAGCTGGGATTAGCATAGGTGGAGAAGAAAGGGCTGGGGCCCCAGGATGCCCTCAAGCGTGCTCTCAATGGTACCATCCCGGTAACCTGATTTCTCCCCATTGGGGTCCATCTCTTAGTGGCTCCCCACATCCCAGTAGTGATAAACCATGGTCTGGTCTAACACACAGGCCTTGTGAGCACATTTAAGGCCAAAAGTAGAGCAGTTGTCTTCCTCCTTAAAAGAAAACTGTTTCTGTCTTCACCACATATCTCATACCAAATGTTTGGGATGTTTCCCACCAAGAAACTCACCAGTCTCCTCTTCAAAAGTCTTAGACTTTGGTGCCGATCAGTTTCTACCTAGAGGTAGTATTGGATCCACAGGCCCCACAGGACTCCCCCACTTCAACGTGGCTGTAAATCAGGAGTTCCCACCATTCCCTCTTCAGGGCTGGAACTTTCCTGCATTGGCTAATGGCACTCAGGGAAGTACTTTACTTGGCATTACCAGTTTTTGTTTTTTGTTTATTTATTTATTCATTTATGTATTTGGTACAGGGTTTCACTACACAGCTCAGACTTGTCGTGATGCTCCTGTTTTCAGCCTCCCCAGTGCTGGGATTATAGTCATGCACCACCATGCCTAGACTCCATCTCCTGTTCAGCATGCCCTAGGGGCAGGGCCAGTGCAGTGTGTGGGACCTGGGATCAAACCTTGGTCCTTGTGTTTACCGAAGCCAGTGGTTAGTCTGCTGAGCTATCTTGTCAGCCTGGCATTGCCAATTTAACATAAAGGATGCAGATGAATAGGTGCTCAGAGCACTGTCCAGAGGGTCCCTAGGAGCCTCTGTCTTGATGGAACTGGGGTGTGCTATCCCCCACCAACCCACACACACAACACCCGTGAGCTCCAAAAACACTCTTCTAAGGTTTTATGGAGACTCTGTTATGTCAATATAATTGATTAAATCGTCAGGGATGGGTTCTTCACTTCATCCTAGGACAGTCACCCCTCTCCAGAGGTTGGGATGGGGCTGAACATTTTAGCCTCTAATTATGTTTTGGGCTTTCTGGCCACCAACTCCTAATTTGAAACTTTCAAGGGGGCTCTTGGCCAGCATACAAAGGGCACCTCGTTAGCATTAGCATACCAATGGCACCCATCATGGTCTTCAAAGTTCTAGTGTCAGAAAGTAGGGACTAAGGCTAAATATTAGAGTGGAAGATGCTCTTGCATCTTGGGAAGTTACAAGTGATTCGTGGGCTCTGTGCCAGGAGCCAGGAGAGAAGTCTAGAAAGGTCTCCTCTGTGACAGTACAGGATCACATCTTTCCATTCCCTTTTCTTCTTCCTATTTGTCTTTTCTTCTCGCCTGTTTTACCACATTGTTGAGGGCTACTTTTGAAATTAACTTCATAAAGCTAAACCTTTTGTTATCGTCACTGCTCCATGAACAGGTAGCTTCGTACTTGTGCTCTTGTGTGAGTCATGTCCTAGATCCAGCAAGTATTCAATAGAAATTTAGTTTGTCTGTTTTACTGCCTGTCCCTTAAAAGGACTGCAGACTAGAAATTGGAAAGAAAATTAGTTTGTAAATCTCCTCTGAGCCTCTTCTCTGTACCCCTCAGGGAGTCAGGAAGCATTATTCCTAAACTATGCTTTGCTAGTTCTTTTCCCTTCCCTCCAAATGGAATGGATTCTTTTGTGACCAGAGACATATTTAACTTGGATTCTCTATTTAGAGAAAAATAATGACAGCAGGCCACTCTATTATACATTGATTTTTCTCTGTAGGGAGCTTACTTTTTAGATGAGCCTACCATTCTAGTTATTATTCATACACTTCTTCATGGTCCAAACCTTTGTTGAACAACCCCTAAATGTCAAGGACCTGGCTGTTTGCTGAGGTATGAAGGTAAATCTCACATGTGTCTTGTCGCTGCCTCTGAAAACCTCTGGTTACTTTGGGTGAGATGGGAGCGTTGGTGGTGGAGGCCTTGGCCATGGTGGGCCAGGGAGGCTCAAGAGCAGACACTTGCTTAGGGCTCAGGTTGTCGCCCAGTGGTAGACCACGTGCTTTGCATGTGTGAGATGCTGGGTACAATCCACCCTCTGCTCCCAAAGACACGCAGAAGCCTTTGAAACCGCAGCCACCCCATGGCTTCCTGTGGTGTGATCGTGCAGAAAGCTTGAACATACATTTACATGCCATGATTTTGTCTCCAGGCTAAGGAAATGAAAGGCTGGCGCCTGGAGACTGCAGGCGGCGTCAACATCCCTGTGATCTACAACATGCTCAGCGACAGTATGGTTGCAGATATCCAAGAGCTGCCCTCAACGGTCCGCAGTTTGTCCTGGGTTGCACCTCCATTCTACCTGGGGGACAAGGTAATGACAGCCTGCTCTTCTGAGCCCTCTTGGGGCCTCCTCTGTCACTGCACAGACAATGTTGACAGGGGCTCTGGAAGCAAGCATCAGGAAGGTGTTTAGGAAATTATGCCAGAGCTGAGTACACTGGTGCACAGTGTAATCCCAGCTGCTCTGGAGGCTGAGGCAGGAAAGCCACAAGTTACAGACCAGCCTGGGAAACTTAGTGAGACCCTGTCTCACAATAAAAAAATAAAAAGGACTGGGGGTATAGCTCAGTGGTAGAGCATTTGTCTAGCATGCACAAGGCCCTGGGTTTAATGCTCAGTACCGCATGAAAAAAAGAAAAAGAAATGAGATGAACCAATAATGAAGAGAACACCCTGCTCAGGATCAGAGGCCAGAGTAAGCACTTCATGGGTCCTTCAGACACACGCCCTCCCCCACTCCCCTCAGCAAAAGAAATCATGCACAATGTTTTTCCTTCATTTTTGCACTGATAAAGAATTTTCCTCTAGGAAAATATAGAGCCATTTATATGGTATCTGTTGCAGATGGGACAGGTATGCTTTTAAATGCCAAGCCTGAGAATTCTTTGTTTCAGTGCAGAAGAAAAGCTCCTTGTCAGGAAAACAAAGGCTGGGAAGTGACTCACGAGCTTATTAAGGAAGCGCGGGCTCTGTGGCAGTTGCGCGTTCATGGGCAGTCACGTGTATTTACTTACTCCTCAGGGAGCTAATAAATGAGCCGCTCTGCCTGTGCTGCTTAAGTTATTATTCAAGGACCCAGCCAACTCTGCCAGCTTTATGGGGCAGAAATGCAGGCCTTGTGCAGTAACACCGACAGGTGACACCTGCTTCAAGCTCAGCAGGGGAGAGGTTTTGAGAAGGGGTGGCTTTCATTGGCCCTGGCTTGGGTGATTTCATGATCTCATGCTGAGTGTGACCTTTTGGGTCTTGTCACCTCAGGGTCTTCAGTTCTGTCTTCCAGCTGAAGGCTGATGAGTTTTGATGTAGGGAAATGTCAGCTTTCTCCTATGACTCAACTTCGTCATTTTGCATTCCTCTTCATGTGCTGTGTGACCTGTTGTAGACCGCCCCCAATACTTTGCATCACAAACAATTGTGCTACACAGTTTCTGTGCATCAAGGCTTCAGGAGACAATGGCCCAGAGTTGTCACCATGTCACCCAGAGCTGTGGTCATTGGTACTGGAGGGTCTGCTTCGTAGTTCACTCACCTCGTTGCTAGCAGGCTTCCATTCCTTGCCTGCTGTTGGCTAGAGATGTCAGATCCTCCTCAGCAAGATCCTTCCTGGGCTACCTGAGGGTCCTCATCGTATGGCAGCTGAGCTCCCTCAAAGCAACAGATCAGATAGACAGACAGGAGAGGATGAACAAAAGAGCTCAAAAAGAAGCCACAGACATTTTATGACCTAATTTTGGACAGGGCATACTCTCACTTCTCCCTTATTCTGTTCACTAGCTCATTAGGAGAGAGTGCCTAAGTCCAGCCCACATTCAAGGGGTTGTGGAATTAAGCTTCACTTTCCAGAGAAAGGAGTGTGAAAAAATTTGTGGACATATTTTCTGAAATTACAGCCTATCCAAACAGCCATGTTTACTTGGCAAATATGATTTAAGCAGTCATCTGGAGTATTTCCACACTCTAAGAATGCAGCTCTGTGAGACTTTGTTAGTCTGAAGATCCCAGGAGGAGTATCTGTTGACTGGGACTCTGACAAGCGACTGCTTCTCCACTGGCCCAAGTCACTTTTATTTCCTGGAAGAATATTTTATCCTGTCTAAGCTGAGGCTGTCTTGCCTCTGACTTCTATCCTTTGCCACTCCTTTCTTCTTTATTGGTTGGGGTCAGGAACAGAGGTGAAGTAGCTGTCAGAAAACTCTGGCCACTCACTACTGCGTCACCACCAGGATCACGTTCTCAAGTAGCACTTAGAGCTAGTTCGCGTCCCTACTGGATGAGCCAGTACTGAAGAACATGGCTTCAGTACTCAGTGATATAGTCACCATCTACTTTCAGGGGAACTTTCTAAAATTTTATTTTTAGAGTTTTGCTTTATGACTGTGAGTTATAACCTAAAAGCCTCAGTTTAAGGAAGCAATCAATGGCCTAGATAGCCTTGACTTGCTATAGGTCAAATAAATAGTGGTTTAATGATCATCTAGGAAAAAAGTCTTGTGTCAGTACGATTAATATTTTTCTTTTAAATAAATATGTTCTTGTTGTAAAACTCAGTCATGTTTATGCTATACATTGTAAACTATATTAAAATGATGTAAAGTAGGTTAAACTAACCTCCCAGTCTTCCTCTGTTGATCCCATCCTAGCCCACAGGTTGTCAGTGTGTCGTTCTAGAAATAATGGGTCTAGGAACTTTTCTATGTGGGTTAATGTTGGCATGGTCTCTTTTCGTGCTTGATGCTCTTGGTTGATTGAATTTTAGGTTACCTCCTATGGTGGCTACCTCATTTACCAAGTCAAGTCCTTCGGCTTACCTGAGGACATGGTTCTTCTGGGAAAGGAGCCGACTGTGCAGCTCACTGTACGTATCAAAACAGGGCCCAAGTAGCAGGAAATAACATTATAGTTGGTGGTGAGCTAAAGTGGAGACATCTTGATAGATGACTTTGGAAGAGCTTGGATTAAACCATTTCCAATGTTTGGGGGGAATCTGGGAGGGAAGTTGAGAGCAAAGAGCATGTGCTCAAAACCCTGCTTCCCCCTCCCCTTCCACAGGTACTGTGGGTGGCCCTTGCTGCTCAGGAATCACCACCTCGTACTGTGTGTTTCTGTCTTCAATTTGGTCCTATAAATGTCTTTGAGCCCTTGCCATATGCAAGGCCACATTTCTGGGCTTCTGTCCTGCAAAATGGGGGTTGAGGGGACTGGAGAAATAGGCGTGAGTGGCAGGTGTCTGGGGAGAAGAGTTAAGCAGGGTGCTGGGTGAGCTGGAGTTTTGTGGTCCAAGAGGCCCCTAGAAGGCTGGGGGCTCAGTGGTACCCTTCAAAATGGGCACAGAAGGAGGAATGCCTGTCTTTTCCAGAACTCATGGAAACTCAGGCACTCAGCAGTGCAGGGCAGGAGACAGTAGCCAAGGGTGGGAAGGGTAGCTAGAAGCAGAGTGCTGTGACACCGAGAAGGAGCCCCAGAGGGTGGAGGGGACTGTGTCACACACTGTACTTGGAGTATAACTTGATACAGATAGGAAGGGGGCACTTCAGGGTTTTTGAGGCACCGCATCCACACACTGTACCTGGTGGGGTCCAGACTCTGACCTTAAAAAATTGCTTGAGGCACAGATGACGTCATGCTCCAGCTTGATCCCCTGCCATGCAAGGTGCCACCCCTGGAATGCAGGGCGTGGTGCCGTGCCCTGCCACGCCTTTATTTACTGTGCTCTGCCATTTCCACTTGCATACAAATCTCCTGAATTGTTTTAGAATTTCAAGGAACCTTTGCAGAACATCTTAAAGATAAAGCATTACCATTATAGTCTAGAAAAACAGCTGGGTGATAAAAATACTGCCTCAGCAGCACCGTTTTAGGGTTTCCTGTTTCTGCAGAGCACCTCGTAGTTCAGGCTATTGGTGCTCTTGTGCTTATTTTCTACTGCCTGAGGAGTTTACTATGCAAACTATTGAAACTCCATGAGAGATAATGACTGAAATGTCTCTTTAATTTTACCTTCAAAGGTAGGCAATAATTCAGGCTCATGAAACATTTACTCTGACGCTTTGTTCTAAGCCACTGTAATTAAGAGCCTCGGGGCATGTTTCTCCGATTAAGGTTTTCAATGATTGGGATTCCAGATAATGCCTAGCTTTCTGCTCAGCTTTCAGTGGAAAGCTGGGCTGCTGGATGCGTGCTTGTGCGGGGTGGCTGGTGGAGGGCGCTGACCGTCACTTTCAGCCCCACAAGAGCTACCCTTGGCCTCCCCAGGGTGGACAAGGCCAGGGCCCTCCTCCAGGCAGGGCTGCCAGCTCACTCCTCCCTCACCACCTGGGCTCTGGGGACCCCAGCCCGGCAGCTGCACAGCCGCACTCTGCTAACCCTCCGCCCTCTCCAGCTACCCACCCAGCCAAGCACTTCTGGCGGCCACAGCTGGCCCTGTAGGCAATAATGAAAACAGCACTTCTTGCTGTTTGTTGCAAAATATAATTAAAAATTGTTTTCCATCTTTTTAGTCCCTTTCAATTGAGGTAATTTTCCAGACTTCCTATTTGCAAAAATAGACCATATTAGTTGATGCGATTCTATTTCATATCACCAATCCTTTGACAAGTTAGTTAACTCCGAAGTCTTATTTAAAAGACAGGTGTTCCATACAATGCAGATCCACTGAAGTTTGTTTTTAGGTGAGTTACACACCTCACGGCTTTGCAGCAGAAACACTCACGTGTTCACATTCTTCTCTCAACAGGGTCACAACTTGTCCATCGTGCACGAGGAGCTCGGCAATCCAAAGCCAGATCACCTGCACAAGGTGCAAGTGTGGTTGTTGGAGGTAAGGAAAGACACCCAGAGAGGGTGCTTGTGGATCCTGCCTGTTAGGTTTTAATTGTTTCAGACAATCATGATTTCTGACTTAAAGATAAATGACATTCGCGTAAATACAAGTTTGTGTACTTGTATACATAAAGGTAAAGATACAACTTATATAAAGTATAATGTTTGATACTCACATGGCTTGTACCATCTTTACAGCACTTTAACATCCTCTCTCCTGTTTCAGGGTTACTTTGGTCTTGTAAACCCCGTGAAGTTACAAATGACTCTGTTGGTGTCCAGCAACCTCTTGGTATAGTTGGGTAGGAAGCAAAAATGTCTTTCAGTAATAGAAATAAAAGAGATATAGCTGAGCAGAGGGATACTCACTGGCCTATAAAACATCTCATCATACTTAGTTGACTATCATTCCTTCAAAATAGCATTTCATTTCCCAATAACTCAAGGTCAAAGAATTTCCAAAAAAATGTCCCCCTCCATAAAAGCATTAAGAAAACTGGCAAAGTGGCCAGAATTGGGATTTTTCAGGACTCTGGGCATGCAAACATCTGGGAAGTGTTTTTCAAGAACTGGCTATCAGCAAGAACAGCAGAGTCTGGGCATTCAACTTGCCCCATCACCTCTTCCTCTCTCTAGTTCCACAGGAGCCTGGCAGAGTGACTGGAGCACTTTACAAATCTCTCTCTTAGAGAACTATCAACCTGGCCAGGTGCACTTTGGAAGGTTTCACTTGCAAGCTTGTTTTTATTGGACCTGAAGATTGGAATCTTTTTTCCCCCTATAGGTGCATATAAAGGGTGATAAGACTCTCATTTGTAACCCCTCCACCTGTCTAATTTAAAGGACATCTGCATAAAGCAATAATTATAAACCTGTGCTGATGGGCGCACAATGTGCATAGTTGTAATTTTCATGATAATAAAAGCACAAAGGAGCTGAAGGGGGAATGAAGTTTTTGGTAGAAGCAAAGTTTCTGTGCACTGTTGAGATGCAGCGGGTGTTTAAGTCCAGCATGGGCAAAGCCGTAGAGGCAGAGTGGAGAGGAGTGGCTGCCTGGGACTGCAGGTGACAGCAGTCAGGGCCTACAGAGTGGCACAAGGGCTCTTTTAGAGGTGATGGAAATATTCTAAAATGACATTATGGTCATAGTTATATGCTTTCCTATGCTTACTGAAAATTATAGTTAAAATGAGATAACACTGTTATATGCATATAAATTAGACTTTAAGGTGTGAAAAACATAAATTAAAATAATATAAATATTATCATATTATATTTTATTAGTAGCTAATACTGACTGAATGTATACTTCGTGGTATGCACTGCGAGGAACACTTTATATATATATTAACTTATTTTAATTTTAATGATAGTCTTGAGAAATTAACCATTACCATGCCTATTTAAGAGATGTAAAAACTGGATTCAAGGGAGACAACAGAATATCATGGTTAAAATATAGGCTTTATATGAAAAGATGCTGGGCATCTATAATCATAAGAGAAATGCAAATCAAAACCATAATGAGAGGGGCCAGGGAGATAGCTCCATGGCACAAGTGCCTGCCTGGCAAGTGCAAGGTTGTGGGTTTGAACCATGGTACCACAAAAAACAAACAAACAAACAAACAAAAAACATAATGAGATATTACCTCACACATATTAGGATGCTTACTAAAAAAAATGTGTTGGCAAGCACGTGGAGGAGGGAGGACCCTTTGCACTGTAAGTGGGAATATAAAATGACGTATCTGCTGTGGAAAATGGTTTATTACAATTAAAATAGAATGAACATATGATGTAACAATGCATCATATGGATGTGTATCTAAAAGGACTGCAAATAGGATGTGGGGGAGCTATTCAGACACCCGGGTGGATGGCAGCGTTATGCTCAATAACCAAGTGGTGGAAGCAGCCTACAGGTCCCTGGATGGATGGAAAGATAAGGGAAAGGTAGTGTAGATTTCCTGCTGAATGTTATTCCAGCCTTAACTAAGAAGGAAATCCTATCCCTTGCATGAACTGTACACTCCTTGAAATAAGCCTGTCATAATAAAACAAATTCCGAGTGACTCCACCAACAGAAATAGCTCGAGTATTCAGACTCTTAGAAAGCAAAACAGTGATTGTCACAGGGTAGAAGGAAGAGGAAGAGGAGTTCTGTGTTAGTGGACCTAACACCTAGTGCAAGATGAGAAAGCTCTATAGATCTTGCATGCAACCATATTTATAGCTTTGAATACTTTTGGAATATTGTTGCAAACCGCTGGAATGAATAGGACAGTAAGCTTTATGCTATGTGTTTTTACCACAGTTCAAACTTAAAATTCAATGAGTGCCAGTGTGCAAAGGAAGAGTTATGCTTCCTGTCCCTATGACTATACAGAATCCGTGCTGCATGGCTCTGTTGGTTCCCATTTCTCCTCCTTCCCTTTATCTTCCCACAGCCACTTTATGTTTGCTCAGACAAAAGTTGCTGTAAAATAAGTAAGACCCTGGGGCATTTAATTTCTTTATATTACCATTGACTATTGAACTTTCTTTTCTCCCTTTCCTGTTATTCTCCTCCCAGAGACTCACCCAGGGCATTTGACTTTGGAATGTAAATGTCCCAGGTCGTACTTCCCCTATTTAATTTTGACTTTTCCTTGTGCCTCTGAAGTGTCTTTGCTTTGGTTTGTCCTCTGTACTCCCTGGAAGTGAACTGGGAAGTCACGACGTGAACTAAGGGAGCTCCTGCCACTGTGCTTGCCCATGCAGGGAAACTTCAAACATGCCATTAGCGGCGCCCCGGTGTCCAGGGAAGAGCTGATGGTCGTGCTGTCCAGACTGAAGAGGCTGAGTATCCGAGGCCTCTACTTCACAGAGACACAGCGGCTCACGCTGAGCATGGTGGAGCTGGACGTGCTCCACGACGGCTACGGAAAGAGGGCGCCTCAGGTGGAGCTGTGCAAATGTCCTCCAGGCTACACGGGGTACTCCTGTCAGGTAGGAAATTCTCCTGCCCACAGCATTCCGGAGGCAACATCTGTGGCTCATTCCACACCATGGGACCCACAAGGCCCTCTGTCCATCCTGCAGGTTTCCACTAGTGCTACCGCTTCTATCTCCCCTAGACTCCCTTCAGGGATTCTGTAAGAAAAGTCTACCAGTGTCTTAATATGACAGTCATATTAACTCATGATGACCATAGGAAACCTCAGGAGCTCAAACCACTGGGGGCTGCAGAAATCCTAAGCAGAAAGACACCCGCAGGTGCTCATCTGTGCTGGTACCCTGTGCGCCTGTGAGCTGAACGAGGCCATGCATAGCTCTCTCAGATCCAGGGACACCCTATAGGCTCCTCAGGCAGCCCCAGCAGAGTTGAATTCCTGGGAATTTTCTGGATTCTGCCAGGGGAAATCGCATTCCAATTTGCTAGCTCTTAGTGGGTCTCTATTGTTTAAAATCCAGTTGACCTGAGATATCTTGAAGTTAGCAGAATGTGCCATAAAATGAAACTGTTCAATACTCAATCTAAGCGTGTTCTTTTCCGGGGGTAAGGGAGTACAACGTTAGTATGATTAGCAGGAAACAGCAAACCTGATCGTTCTGCGTATTACATAGACGCAGTGTCCACAGTTCTAACAGACCTCCACCACCTAGGCCTTAATAGCAGGTACCGCAGGCTGTCCGCACAGGAGCGTCGCCACTTCTTAAGCTTGCAATGCGTTCTGTGCCATTTTTAAAAAAGGATTTCTTGTGAAATTTAGCCCCTTAAGTTGTCTACATTCAGCCCCTGCTCTCCATCTCCTCACCGATGCCCTGTTCCAAATAGATAGCCCAGGGGAAGGAGAGGAACTTGGCCTGCCACCCTCATGCCTGGGTGTGTTCTCTGCGGTGACTCAGCCTGTGATTTATGGCTGCTCTAATCGTCTGGAACCGTCGATGAGGCGAGGCAGGTAGAGAAGGCAGCGTCGGCCCCACCTCGCAGGAATTACAGAGCGGCACACTCACCTGCTGGACTGCTGTGTGTGCTCCGGCACAGGCTGACTCATGTGTGAAGTTTAAAGGTGGGGCCCCCACCGCAGACAGCCTTGCATACTGAGTCAGGCAGGCCTGGGCACCGAGCAGGAAGGGCAGGTATAAGAGGAGCAGAGACACAGAGGCTCCGCGCGCGCAGCTAGCAGGACAACAGGACCAGGATGCACCTGGTAGGGAGGCGGGCTGCCCTGGTCACAGGATGGCTGTGGATCTTCGGGGTAGCCCTGGCACAGTGTCTGGGATACAAGTCACAGCAGCAGAGAGTAGCTTTTCCTCAGCGTCCGGGTCAAAGTCAGCTGCAAGCAAGTTTTGTGGAGTTGAGACCCAACCAGGTAAAGTCCCTTTTACATTTTGACTCAGGATGGGGAAGGGTTCCCAGCATGGAGACATTTTAAGTTAGGGCAGTTCGGGAGTCAGTGGGTGGGCTGGGGGAGGGTCTGTGGCCTCCTGACTGACGTGTTTATTATAGTCTCTGACAGATTGCTCTCCTGAGCTATTTAACCACAAACCCTATAAACATCAGCCCACCTGGAAATGCCACGACAGTTAAGAGCTTGCAGGCTTGTGGGATGTTAATAAGCTATGAAACTTTGTGCTCTTTTGAGCAACTCAGGGTTCAGGACAAAAGAATACATTGCCTGTAGGCTTCCAAATTCTGCTCAGAAGAAAATTTGCCCTTAGAGTGAGACATGAGAGAAAAAAAATCCATGCCTGGGAAAAGTGATCGAAGTTTGCCTAATATCTAAAAGACATGCTTAGATTTGCTAGGCGTGAAACATTATCACCTCTGTTTAAACTTCCTGGATGGCACATGTGTGCTTACAGGGAAATAAATCCTATGGCTGCTGAGCCTGGGATCTGGATAGGGGCATAATTTATCATTTAGAGTATAAAAATTTTCTGGGAAACCTCCTGGAAAATCATCACTTTATGAAAGTTAACTCGTTATAAAGCTCCTGTATTGAAATAACATATTAGGATGCATTCATTTTCCTTTAGGGTAATTCTTCAATACAGTGTGAATATTTGAACTGCATTTTATGTAAAATGTGAGTTAGCTTATTTTATAGAGATGGGAAAATGATTATATTTCAATAACTTATAAATGTTCTGAGAGTCACGTGGCAGAGTTCTTGAAGAGTATTTTCCTGAGTTGAATCAAAAGAAATTAAGGTAGACATTTAACTTTAATCCTAATAGATCATCCTTCCCCAAAGCATATTTAAGTGCAATTTTCCTCTCAAGCACCTTATCATAAGCTAACTGGATCTATTTCTTGGTTTGAGTAACTCGTCCTTTACCAGATGTAATTATTTTGCTAGTATGCAATGTGATGTGCCTGGTAACTGGAGCATAGTTGCCGCTGAACAGTGGATCTTGTTTGTTGTTGACATGATCACATCATAATTGGCCGAATCCCAATCAGATCTGGCAGTGGTGCTATTGGGAAAATCACATTCCATTCATACTTTGATCTGCTTTAGGCAGGCCTGTTCCTGGAGCCTAAAAACTCACCTTAGCCTATAGGAGTGTTATATTGGAGATGGCGATCTTTTTGTGGATGATCAGTAGTCGTTACTAAGTGTGGAAAGTGCTCCTGAGAGCAACTGGAAGGTTGCGCCCTGAGGAGCTCCTGACTCCTCCTCCCTCCAGGGGTTTCTTCCTGTCTTCTGCTTGACCAAGTAGAACCTTCCTGGCCGTGGATGAGTAACAACGGAGCAGTGATTGGAAGGTTTCTGTTGGCTGAGTTTCAGAGTTTAATAGATGTACGTACTCTTTAAAGAAGCTTAGATAAATGACCATTTTTTTTTTCTTGTGATACCAATTTTTTTTTTCTGATGCCTTAGCATTAGGGCATTGTATGGGACCAGTGGAACAGGCTAGGGACAGTGCCCTATTTTAATCTGTGCACTCATTAGCTCTGCAAAGAAAAGATCAAGTCTTAATTCTCTCTGTAGGCCGACTCCTAAAGGATTTTTAACGGGCGCTATCATTTTGTTCAAGATACTGGAGGTATTCTTCACTAGAATCCATTAAGAAAGACATCAGTTCAGGAGATGAAAACTGTAATTCTCTTCACCCAGATGAAAAATAATAGCTTGTTGTTCAGAAGGAGATCATATACTGAAAGTGGAAGCCATCAACAGCAACAGTGAGGTTGACTAGGAATGCTTCAGGCTGAGTCTTGTGTATTTGACACAGATCAAATATTGGTGAACAGTTCTGGACCCCACCCCAAGCACTTCCTTGCCCCACCTCCTCCCTGGCTACCTATTGCCCTGAGACTACAGAATGGCAATAAAGTGATACCAGTAATTCCACTAGTATCATACAGATTCACAAACTCTTTCCCCGACCCTAAGTCTGCTGCTCCTTCTCTCAGCCCAAAACCATCCTTTGAGACTAGCTGTTAGAAGAGAATTTGAACCTGAGGCAGTTTGCCCAGGTATTCTCCCTGCTGTTCACTGGGGCTCTGAGCCTCTTGACTTGTTCATCTGTCCACCCACTCCACACACCCTCGGAACAACTGGTATGAGGAGAGCTCCTCTTAGCCCACACCTGCGCTTACTCTCATGTCCCACGGTGCTCTTCATTCCTACCATGACATGGAGACAGAACACAACCTGATGGATGCAAAAGCCAGTGGCTAAAATTAGAAACCCACACACCGACTAAAGGAAGGATGAGGGGAAAGCGAATCTTAACAGTCAGAGCTGTCACATGCTACAGAGAATGGATGTTCTCCTTCCTTGTGTTAATTAAACTCTTTGTTTTGAAAACTAGGGTTGCAGCCCTGGATACTATCGGAATTACAAAGGCTTGTATACCGGACAGTGTGTTCCCTGCAAATGCCACGGACATTCAAACCGATGTCAGGATGGGTCTGGAAAATGCTTTGTGAGTAAATTGACAGTTTGATACTATCCTTAATCTGTTTCTTTTCCCCTGAGTTAATGTCACATGTACAGCAAACCCTAGGCAGGGGACTAGGACACTCCAGTATTGTCAGGCTGAATTCTGTGCATTACCTGCACGTTTCCTGCACCCTAATGTGCACCGTCTGCAGAGAACACCTGTCTGCACAATCACATGGCACCTGAGCCTCTGCATCTCTGTCACATTAAGTGGAATCCATAGGTGGATCGTGGCATTTAACTTTTGCCAGGATGTGTTAAGCCAGAGGCATTACTTTGGGCTCCTGTTTTGTTGGGTAGCAGGAGGCTACAGGAGGGGTGTTCATTGCTCTCAGGTGACCAGTGACAATAATAACAAAATAAAAACCCAAGAGGGGACAGTGAGAAAGACTACCGCTTCTCCTCAGTCCAACACAAAGCTTCATCCTTGCCAAGACAAAGCAGGGTTATAGGAAAGAAGTGGGGGTGGTGGGGGAACAAAGGGCTGCCCGCCCGTCCCCTTCCTTAACAGCTTCTGCAGGCTGCTGCTACCCTGTCTTGACTCAGTTTTAAGACCTCTGGACAGTCCTTGATGTCTGTAGCTTAACTGCAGAAAAATTAGCTGATTTTTGGAAGATCTTGTAAAATTCTTCTACTTAAAACTAGAAACCTTTCTCCTGCATCTTGCAGCAGAACCTTTTTAAAAATTTTGCTTCCTTTTCCCCCTTGGTCAGAGTTCCTCTTCTCCCTGAGAGCTGTGGCCTCTCCAGTTTGGTGCTCCCTGGAACCCAGGGCCCAGCTGTGTTGTGCCCCTTGGAGATACCCTTTGCCGGTGTGGGCTACCTGAGCACGGCGTAGCGCTGCCGTGTCGCGCCTCCTTGAATTCCTAGGCTCTCTGAGCCAGTTCAGCTCGTCCCAGACATCTGTTTCCTCTGCAAGATGGGACAGGCCAGAGCAAGAGAGCACTCGCTGCAAAGGGCTGCCCGATAGAACGTTTTGTTGAATTATAACCTTATGAGCTCAACAAAAATAAAAGATATGACGAAAGACTGTTCTCTACCTCCAACGCATTCCTATATAAGTTAATGTTTACTATGATATGTTCAAAAGAATAAAAAAAAAAAAAAAACATGGAGAATGTTACTTCCCTGCTCCTGTGCCACAGTTTATGTTGGATGCTGTCTGTTTGGTGTATCACAGGTGAATGCTTTAATTAAAAATAAATATTTTCTATCACCGAACCATTGGTAGATGTTGAGTTCACCTTATGGAAGCTGCCAAGGAGTAGAGGGAATCTCCTCCACAGTCCATTGTTCACCTCTTGAAAGCCTGACCTGAGGCAGTCATAATTCATGATGAAATCAAATAAGACTTCTCCCCGTTCCCTTTCTTTATGACTGTCTTCATTTATCTTTAATGGCCACATAGAAATCCTTACTGCACGGGGGCTATTGTGACAGATGCTGAGCTGGGTTTAAAAGCATCAAATGCCACCCTCCTCCTCTCAAGAGGCTTGTTGTCCAGTGGGGAACATGCATGTATGTGCACACATGTGTATTTGTGTGTACATACCTAACCATGTGTGCATATGTGTGCTCGTGTCTGCACTCTGTGAGCTACCCAGTGAATGCTGCACCGAGTTCCCATGTGGCTCCAGCCTTTGCCCACTGCATGAAACCCAGGATACCGCTTTCATTCTCAGCCAGTGCTGATGGGGCCACCAAGTGCCTGTGAGTATGGAAGGGACTTTTAGACCACACCTCTCAAGGTCCAATTTAAATTTCTAAAAGCAAAGACCTTTGCACATATGCAAATCTCCACGTAATTTCAAGAATAAGCCTTGAAATTTGAACAGCAGCCAGTTCCTTGCCTGCAGCATTGCGTGTCCAGCTGGAAGGAGGGCATGGCGGGGATCCACTGGGCAGAGCCCTGTGTGCCGTACTGCGTGCTCCACAAAGCCCTACATCTCCCTCTTACCCGGGCCTTTCTCTCCTCTCTCCCTGTATTTTCTCCTCTCATTCTCTGTTTTCTCTGCCTCCTGCTCTCTGTCACTTCTACCATAATGGCTGATTTTCTTCTCTTCCTACCTCCCTTTTTCTCTTTCTCCTTTCTTTCTTTCTTTCTTCTTTTCTTCTTTCTTTCTTTTTTTTTTTTTTT
>PVKN010013918.1:0-19575 GCA_004027915.1 Capromys pilorides | reverse complement strand
CACTCCTCCCTTTCCTCTCTCCTTCCTTCCTTCCTTCCTTCCTTCCTTCCTTCCTTCCTCCCTCCCTTTCTTGTCTCTTCCTTATTCCCACATCTCCCTCCCAAGAATTCTGCCTCCTCTAGATATTTCCTGAGTGCACATTCTGCCTAGCAACTGTTCTCTGTGTTAGTGCACAGTACAACCAACATAGTAAACACTCCTACTCTCATGAGATTGACCTCTTACAATGTTCCAGGATGTGTCTTACCTGATGTTTAGAAAAAGATACCTTCTCTGTCTTACTTGATTTTATCTTACTTTTATCTCCATGATTTTTTTTTTTGTGGTACCAGGGATTAAGTCAGGACCCTCTGCTTGCCAGGCAAACACTTATTCTACTGAGCTATCTCCCAGGCCCCTCCATGATTCTTTATGAGTATGTTTTTCTCCCTTTTCTTTGGCTTGGAATGTTTAAAATCTTAGAGAAAAGGAGCATTTTGAGATTGGGAGATCACCTTGACATGGCAGATAATGGGACTGGAGTGCCCCTGACAAAGCTTCATGGCTTAAGCAGTTCCAGAAATCTCCTGCTTAACTCTTCTCCAGATTATAGAGAGGAGGCAAGGTGTACATAATTAAAAGAAGCAAGGAAGAAAACAAATAGTGTCTTAAATAAAAATAAAATACCTGGGGAGATAACTGAGCAGTCAGAGTGCCTGCCTGGTAAGTGCAAGTAACCAGTTTCAATTCCAGGTCCAACATGCCATGTTGGTTCTGGAATCCCGGGTGCACTGTGTAGGCCACTGAAACTGGGCATGGTGGCATTTGCCTGTGACCCCTGTGCTGGGGAGGCTGAGAGAGCAAGATCACTGGGAGTCTGACCTGTGCAGTTAGACCCTGTACCAAATAAATAAATAAATAACTTTTAAAAATATTTTAAAAACCACTAAACCTAGCAAAAAATAAAGAGAAAGTAACTCACATACTTTTCTCCTTAGTTCGCCCTGTAGAACATTCTCTGGATTTGAAGATTTCCATCCATTTTACTTTTAATCATTTGCCTGGAAATTAAAGCTGCAGCATGAACATCTAGAAGCAAATACAGTTAACCCACCAGCTTCATTTAAAAGAGAATCTAGGACCAGACCACCTAATCTCCCTTATTCCCCTCCTTTGCCAAAAACAGGGAGAGAAAAGAGTTACCTTGGCTTCAGTTATTGTCACTGGTTCTCCAACATCTATGGACTAGCCTCCAAGAAGAATAGAGTGACAACAGGTAAAGTGAGTGAAGGTTGGAATCAAGGCTGTGGGGACTGGGTCTCATGTTGGTACACTAAGGCAGGACTTGGGGACTTTAGGCTACCATGCTTAGGAAAAATAATCTATGGCAAAATTTATTTTTAGAGGGGCAAAATTTCATTTCTTTGTTCATGAGTACGTCATAAAGGCATTAAACACTGACAAGAATTAAAAATAGTAAAGCTAACCCAAACATCTTGACTTTGTCAGACTAAACAATATCATTTCAATATGTTAACAAGTTCCAAAGGGGACAGTAGCCATCACTCAAGCAAACAATTATGATGGAAAGTGTGAATACACTGTTACTGACTTTTTTCTATTCTTTAAATGTTTTGTAATGGATTGGTTTCCTTGTTGGACAAAAAGGAGAAAATCCAGTGGAAGGGATGGAATTCAAAGATCTCTCTTCTCAATGATCTGATAGGCTACATACAGAGTTAAATGTGTGCTATATGGAATTAATGAGCCAAACAGGCACACTTTAAACAGGTTCTGGTTTTGGTTTATTTTTACTAAGTACAGGCAATCAAATGTGAAATATGTGGTCTTGGGAGTGATAACAACAAAAACAATAGCAATGATTGCTATTGCTATTTTTAATGTTTTTTGTGTAGTATTGTATTGTATTTTATTTTTAATATTTACTTATTTATTTGATACAGGGTCTCTCTAAGCAATTCAGACTTGTAGTGATCCTCCTGTCTCAGCTTCCTCAGCGCTGGGATTACAGGCATGTGCCACCATATCCAGTCTTACTGATAATGGGGATCTAACTCAGGTCTTTGACTTGCCAGGCAGGTGCTTAGACTGCTGATCTACCTCCCCAGCCTTGTGTAGTATTTTAAAATATTGCCTCATTCAACTTTCACTATCCATTTTGTATGAGTCAGGGTAGATTGCATTATTCCTATGTTAGAGACAAAGAAAACACATCACAGAGAGGTTAAGGGTATCACCCAGTGCCATGCAGCTAACACAAGATAAGCAGGAAAACTAAAATCAATAACTCTTGATTGGTCCTGGGGGAGCACTTAAGGAAGGATTTCCTTCTTTGGCTCAGTTCAGAGTAAACAAGCTGTCTTCTACAAGGAAAATTCCACTAAAGGCTCAGACTTTCAGTGAAGCAAGAGACATTTATAAGGCTGCCAAACAATGTGAGTGGAAGTGAAACATTTTGCTTATTGCCATTTCTATTTTAAGGCTGTGTGGCTCTGACTTCAATGTGAAAGTGGAAGTCTGGCCTGGTGAGTGACACCAAGTATGACCCTTCTCCTGGTTGTGACTGTTCCACTGTCTCCTGTGCGCACCAGTGCTTTTTTGTCTGTGCATATTTAATTACTCTCCTGAGCCTGTAACACACATGGTTTTCAAGATTTTCCTAAAATGATAAAGACTGCCATTAGAAAAGGAAAAAGATCCCACAGTTTCCTACATAAAAACAAACAACAGAATGAATTTGCTTGATTGACTCCTCCATTTTTTTTTTTTTGGTAGTTCTCTTGATGGGAACAGCAAGTACTTTATGAGCTAAGATGGTATTGTCTGTGTGAGGGAGTGTGTGTGTGTGTGTATGTGTGTGTGTGTGTGCGCGCACACACACATACACATACGCGCAGGCACCCTTATAACACTGTTTTAAAACTCCTTTTCTTTTAATATGTTTTTGAAAGTTCTGGCTGATAATCATGGATTATATCTGGAGGCTCACTCGCTAAAAGCAGGTTGAGTCATAAGCAGGTTGTAAGAGTCCAGGAGACCTGCAGTGATGACTAAGAGAGTCATTATTTGATAAAAAGGGAAAAAAATAGGTATTGGCTTGAAAGGAAGGCTGGGGGAGCATGGAGAACTTGAACAAGAGAGAAAAAAGCCACTTGGAAGCTAGCTGGCAGGATGAGTGGGGACCGGAGAAAACCGGTCTTGTGCGGTGGGACTTGCTGCTGCATTTCAATCACATCTCTATGTGACTGGTTTTTTCCTTTCTGTTTTTTCATCAAGTGAGAAACGACACAGAGGGGATTCAGCAAGAATGTAGCTCTTTAAACTGTAGATTTTCTTCTGCCCCTTGCATATTTTTAGATTGACATCTGGAAATGTTTCATTGTAAGTTCAGATATAGGTAAACAAGCATTTTTTGTAACCTTGCAAATACTGACAGTATAAAATGGAGCTCTTGCGCCATTCTTTTAACAACTTCAATGGATTCTAACTAAATGTTATCATATTATAATAGGAAGAGTCACTCATTAAAATATAAACGCACAAGTGCTCAAACAGGGAAACATTTAACACCATTATCTTTTCTTCTTGAACTAACATTTTCATTCATGTTCACTATGGAATTTTATTCTAATGGCAAGCATTTTTATGCTTGAAAGTCTGCTCTTGATCATCCTATTATATATCCTAACAATAATAGGTACATAAAATGGAAGTTTTACACAAAAACTTTTCTGAGCCCTGAAGGCTCCAAAGTGTTAAGTAAATAAAAGAGTACTATGCAACTAGTAAGTGACAGAGAACCAGGGACTGTGTTCTGTCCTCCAGATCTTATCCGTTTCACCCTACAGTACTCTGGAACTTCAGGGAAGAAGAAACCCTAAGTCATGATGAGATTCAAGATGCCTCTCTCCTGTAAGTAGGATAAGGGTCATTCTGAAAGGAGCAGCAGAAAAGGAGAGCAGAATGCCTTCTCAAGCTCAGGAAAACAGACCAGTTTTCCAGAACAGTCCATAATTGTACTAATTTTTATTGTTTTATTGTAAGGAATACTTAATGCCTAATTTTTTTGACCAATTTTACATGCTTGTATCTGGCAATCTGAACAACTACTTTGAAGACAGCAATCTGCAATATAACAACCATTGTTGATTTCCTATCATTTTGTTTTGAAGTTTTGTATCATTTTAACAGTTTAACTTACTTTTGATTCTCTTTAAAATAAAAATAAATAAATAAAGCTTCTTATTTACAAACCTCCATGGGAAGTCATTGTCCACATGTAGGGAAAAATTATTTTAGTCTATCACTATTCATATTGTACTTTAGGCCCAATAATTCTTTGTTATTTTGGCTACTTTGTGCATTGTAGAGCATGTGGCAACATTCTGGACCTCTAATTTTTGCCGATATTGCTGAATGTCCCTTAGGTCATATGAATGTGAGAAGAACCATCTCTATTTGAGAAACTTTGATTTGGGCTATGCATATGCTAGGTTGAAGACTAATTCCTTATTTAGCTTGTTTAAGACAATTAAAAAGGCTCAAGTCAGGCAAATATATTATTTTAATTTCATTTGGGAAAAGGTTAAACTCTCGTTGCTTTTCCTTGAATTCTTTTCTTGTGTAAATGAGTTGTTGATTTTGTAGGGTACAGCAGTTGCTGAATTTGTGTCTAAGGTATTTGTGCCTGACTCAATATTCGGTCTTGAGAGAACCAAAATCAGCTTCCGATAAACAGAAAATCAAGTGTCACTTAATGATAGGTATATGTTTTGAGAAATGGGCCATTAGGTGATTTTATCATTGTGCAAACATCACAGAATTTGCTTGCAAAGTTAAGGAGGTCATGATAGAACTAGGTGCTAGAATCTTATGGGACCACATCATATGTGTGATATCTTATTGACTGAAATGTCATTATGAAGCTTCTGATTGTATTTGAAGACATCTGGAGAGAGGCAGAATGGAGAAGGGGGGGGTGAAGCCAATTATAGACAAAATCATAATGAAAACTGCCATTTATTTCATGCCAACCACTATGACAAGTGAATTATTTTGAGTACTGTGTTGACTAATCAGAACAACCCTAGAGGTAGTTATAATCAGTTGTTAGTTAAGATAGGATGAGTCTATCGTAACAAAAGTCTAAAAATATTCAGTAACAAAGATAAACTAGAAATGTCTTTCTCTGCAGGCAAAGCCTGAGAAAGCTGTTTAGGGTCTCTCTGGCACTCCATGCTAGAAGGTCCAGGCAACTTCTGGGATGTGTTGTTGCTCTGCTGTCTCTAATACCTGGATTCCACCTCATGGTCCTAAATGAGAACTCCCTGTTCTGCTATCAGGTCTGCATTCCAGCCATGGAGAAAGATGCAAAAAGGAAGGTGGTAATATGTAATTCTTTTTTCAAGGCACAATATAAGTTACACACTTCATTCCTTTCACACTTTATTGGCATGGCCGAGTCACAAAGGATATGTAAACGTCAGCAAGGTTGCCATGTGCCCAGCTACAAGATTTGGCAGACTGTGGTTTGAGATCAAACAACTTTTTTATCAATAAAATAACTTTGATGTAGCATAGCTATTCCCGTTCATTTAGGTATTATCTATGTTGATTTCTGGATATAATAGTATTTTTGAATAGCTTTGATAGAACTGAATGGCCTACAAAACTTGAAATATTACTTTCTGGCCTTTAAGAAAAAGCTTGCCAATCCCCGATCTGGTCAAAGCATAAAATGGACATCTGGAGACCTCTAAGAGGCTCTGTCAATATTTTTTAGTTAACTCATGAAGAAATATAGGCACATAGAATGTACCTAAATGGCCCAGGGTCATTTACTGGTAAGCAGCATAACTCACGAACTGAACATGTTCTATTTGGTACTGTTCACTCTATCATATCGCTTTATTAAATCACTCAGCAAATATTTTTTGTGTCTGGTCTGTGCTAAACAATGTTCTAGAAACTGAGGATTGAGCAGTGGATAAAAGAGAGGATACTTCTGTTCTCACAGAGCCTATATTAAAAGATAGACTAGTAGACAGAATTCAACATCGTGTGTTACATGTGATGAGTGGTAGGTGCTGTACATAAAAATGAATCAGGATAGAAGGGAAGTCAGTCACAGAGTGGGGGTAGGGATGTATTTTCAAAGGAAATGGCTCATGATGGCCTCAATTTTGGGGAAAGCAAAGAGAGCGAGCCTGAGCCAAAGCTCTTGAGGAGGAGGTGGGAGCCTGAGCTGAGAACATCCAATAAAGGCCTGAGTTCCTCCTCAAAGAGGAGGTCGAAGCAAGGGTCAGGAGCTGGACAGGAACAGGATCCAGAAGAACAAAGAGAGCAGTGTGGATGCCCATGGCTTGTGTGGCTTTTGTGCAGTGGGGAACTGGTAAAAAGTGGGAGAGTAGGAAGAAGGTTCACTAAAATGCACAAGATTGCTGCAGAGAGTTTGCCTTTAACCCTTTCCAATGGAATTTGAAAACCTCAGGCACACAGACAAAGAACACACATGTGCATACAGGAGCACAGCCAATAGCAGTCCTCTGTGCAAGACAGTTTGGAAACACACAGAGCTATGTGATCTTGCCTCTGTCGCAGACTCATTTGACAACTTCAGGGACATTATTGTTACTGTTCTTATTAACCATGATTAATTGAGCACTTTCTGTGTGGTAGGTGCTTTAGGTACATAGTCTCATTCAATCATTTCCTAACTCAATGGATATTAATATTCTTTTACTTTATCTTCAAATTAAGCATTTAAGTGGTGATAGATAACATTTAAGAAGTAATGAGAAAGGTGCAATTTTCCTCTTGTGCATTTACATTGCTGTTTTTTCAGCATCATGATTACTAATGTTGGTTAATGCTTCTGTGGGGATGTTTTGATAAACAGTTTTATTTTGTAAGCAAAAATGATTAATGATTATTTAATGCTTATCATGTGTCAGGCACTGTTCTAATTACTTTAAATGTTCTCGAAATAACACTGTGAGGAGATATACTTGTTATCCTTGTTTTCCAGATGAGAAAGCTGATGTTCAGAGAGGTTAAGTAACTCTCATAGTCACACAACCAGTAACTTGAGAGGCTGCAATGTAATTCTTGGCAATCTGGCTCTGAAGTTGATGTGTTTAATTGTTGTGCCACACTACCTAGGAGAATTGAAGGGAAAAATTATGTTAGGTTCCCTCCCACTGTTGCTGATGCATGCGGAAAGCCATTTATTTGGCTCTTGTCACCTAAGCCATGGCCACTATCTCTGCAACATCAGTACATTTGAAGTGCAGACCAAGTCCCATGAAAGAAATATACTTCTAGGAGACTGATCCAGGGAACCTGGATTTAAAAACATAGCAAAAATTATAACATTTGTGTTTTTTTTCTGTGTGTGTGTGTGTGTGTGTGTGTGTGTGTGTGTTTGTATAAATGTGCACAAAAGGTGAGTTTGACCAGCAGTTTTAAATGTTATAAGCTCAGATTTATTCATCAAAGCCTAAATTCCAGTCATTTAAGGGGTAAAGTTCTACAAATTAGAAATCTTTATTCTCTTTTAGGGGATATACCTGGTTTTCTAGAATCTACTCTTTCCAGGGACTGCTGTCCTGCTGCTTGAGGAATGGAGTTCGCAAGGAAGACAGGCAGTCCAGGAACATCGATGGGATAATTCTCCACATTATTTCAGCCCTAATGTCAATGCAAGAGAGCCATAGATGTGACTTGTTATCTGCCTCATCATTTCTCAGAATTGTCAACGTTTGGTAAAGAGTTTCATGTCCAAATTGGCATAAAGAATTCAAAACGTGGGCTCTGCGTGCATCTTCTCAACGTGAGCTTGGAGTTCTGAACTTTCTGACAGAATGATTATACCCTGAATCATTCCATTAGTTAGTTTCCTCCTCCGCATTTTATACCCTGGCCATGTGACAGGTTTTGTGGATTTCTACAAACAGTTTTCTGAAGGTAAATACAATTGGCTTTGCTGAGGACCAAACCTCAGGATACACCCTCAACACTGCAAAACTGTAACCAGTGATAGAACTGGATTGTGAGAAATCTGAGTGGTAGAGTGACCTGCTATATGGCTATGGAGAAACCAAGATTTCCTCAGGAACTTTTATTTTCTATGGGGCCAGGCAACACCACTATAATGGTAACTGAGTTTATCCTACTGGGATTTGGAGACCTCAAGAAACTGAATCCCTTGCTCATTCTATTATTTGGTGTCATCTACTTAGCTACCATTTCTGGAAATCTTCTTCTTGTGGCACTAGTGATCACACAACGGGGACTCCAGACTCCAATGTACTTCTTTTTTGCAAATCTCTCAGGCCTTGAGGTGTGTAATACATCTAATATTGTGCCCAAGATACTGGTGGACTTGTTGAGGAAAAACAATGGGATCACCATGGTGGGTTGCATTATCCAACTCTACTTCTTTGGGGCCCTGGGAAGCACTGAATGTTATCTCCTGTCTGTGATGTCATATGACCGCTACCTGGCTGTCTGCTGGCCCTTGCATTATCCAACACTAATGCATAAAACCCTGTGTGAAGGGCTAGTAATTGGATCATGGTTCAGTGGCTTCACAGTGGCAGCTGCATTTCAGGCTGCCATGGTATCCAACTTGACCTTCTGTGGTGACAATAAGATTGACCACTTCTTCTGTGACTTGAAACCTCTGCAGAAGCTCTCCTGCTCAGATCCATATTTGTCAACCTGGTCTGTATGAGTCTTACAGCCCTTGTAACACTGGCTCCTTTTGGACTAACTCTAGGCTCCTACTGGAAGATTATTTCAGTGGTCTTTCATATACCTGCTAAGACTGGTAGGGAAAAGGCATTCTCCACATGCTCATCTCATCTAAGAGTAGTGACTCTGTTTTATGGAACATTAATCCTAGTCTATGCTGTTCCCTTAGCAGGCCAGGTGTCAGCTGTCAACAAGACCTTCTCCTTGCTCTATACTGTTGTCACTCCCATGTGCAATCCCCTTATCTATAGCCTCAAAAATACAGATGTCAATGAGGTTCTGAGAATGCTTAGGATTTGATCTTGTAATGAAAAGTCAAAGCACTCTTCCTCTCCTCCAGGAAGTTCTGGTTAGATTAGGACAGTGCACAATAGAATATATTTTGCATAACTCCAAGTATAGGCTAATGCCCAAATCCTATGTTTTCAGGAAAGAACTGGTCCCAAGATGCTGGTGCAATGATTTAGTTTTCCTTTGGCTTATTTACAAGATGACAGTGGAGACTAGTTCCTAGTCAATGGGAAGGGAACAGTTCTAAGACAGACAATATATTATTGCTACATGTATAACCTCCAAGAGCTTAACCACAGAGATTAGAATTTGTAGGTACACTTCAGCTGTGTTCAGTTTCCATCTTTAAGTATCATACTGAATCTCATTCATATGTACCAGTAATAAATGTTAACCAAAAATTCAAACACAGGCAATACTTGTGTTTTGTTCAGTTAGGGAGATGCTGCTCTGATCTGAAAAATAAAATAGAGAGAAAAACAGCACAAAATATGTACTACAATATACAAAGAAACCATTGTTTTTAAATAAGATCACACACACATACTTTCAAAAGAACCATTGAAAACTTTTATCAGTGAAGCAAGTGGGAAAATAAATAAGGTAGAATGGAAAATTCTAGGGTTGGAAGAGAAGCGGTAGCTATGACACCCCCAGTGAAAACGGCAGTGCTCCTTAAAGTGTAGAGCTATACGTTTCCTTCCATACTTGGACTGGAGTTCTGGCTAGAAAGCAAACTCTGTTAAATGGTTAATGATGATACTCCACCTAACTTAGCCAGGAATTACAAAGATAAAGATGGAGTTAGAAGAATATATGGAAAGACACTATTGGAGTAGTTTTTGAGAAATGTGCATTAAGCACTTACAGCAATTTATTAGATGTGTGGGTTGCCTCCAGGAGTTTTTTTCCTAGTTTGAGTTTTCTCTAGTATTTACAGTTTCCCACTGTGCTTTTCATTTCTTTCTTTGTGTTCTCATCCCAGATCCTTCTGCTGTGTTCCTGAGTTTGCCATACTGGCTCGCTTCTGTGTCTGTTTCTTATTTTCGTATTTGTTTTCTGCTACCTAACATGATCAGTTGGCATGTTAAAGATATACTCTGTGTGAGAGAGAGAGGCAGAGCAAAACGATTCTCTAGAAAGGGAGAAAATATATATCTTCATTGCTGCAATCAAAAATATTTATTGAAAGCCTGATATTATCCGTACATCATGCTAGGTGCTAGGAATAGAAAAATAAACAATGTGTACAGTTTCCAAGCTGATGATATTATAGTCTGCTGGCCTTAGTTGCTCAAAATTTATGTTTTCACATTGTTTATACAATATGTAGATACTGAAAGAACTAACTATAAAAAGAATCTCTGCAAATAAAATTTCAATGTTCTTATTTACCGCAGGTTTAAAATCATTATATAATAAAGGGAAGCAACCTAATGTAAAGGCCAAACAAAACTTTTAGTGGAGCATGAATAAACAGAAATGATCAGAATGGCCTTGCTTTAGTTCTCTTCTTTTTATGCATAGGTCTTATTTTCCCATGGTATTATAAACCTCTCAAGGACAGAAGCATAAAGTCATTTCCAGTTGTGCCCTCAAATACCCAGCCTATGCTGCCCTGCCCACAGTGGACATTTGATACCCATCTTCACATGAAGAAAGTCCAGGCTCCTTGTTATGGAATCCAAGGCTTTTCATGACTCTGCTTCTACCTCCTTCTCAAATTTCATCTCCCATAAGGCCCCAGCTCATCGTTTACCGCACCAACTCTTGTAGCCTGATTCATTCTCTTTCGCTGAAAAATCCTGACTACATTTACAAAACACATGGATAATACCCCTTTATTTTTTAATACTTAGCTTCACCATCTTCCTCTCCAGGAAGGCTTGCTTGTTTTCTCCCATCCAATATCTAGAGTCAAATGCTGTTCTTCTATACTCTCAGGCATTCACCATGGACTATGTTGAAGGAGCTATCACAGTAGTTTATAACTCTGTCTTCTGTAACTGCAAGAATGTTTGGCATATAGGAGACAATGAGTAATATTTTTCATGAATATATGAATGGCTATATGCCATTCATTGCTGCCAAGCTATTACTACTTCCTTAGTTTTGAGAACTACCTGTGTCTTGTCTATCTCTTAATAATTTAATATTGTGATAAGCATTATGAAGAAAAACTACAGATTTCTAGGATGACATGTAATAAGGGTACTTTCTCTGGATTGTGTTGGAAATGTCAGAGATATAATACCTGTACAATACATAAGAGTAAGTCAGACAAAGCTAGATTATAAAATGAGGTGGGGCAAGATAGTATTTTGCTAAAGGGAATGTCAAGCAACAAGTCTGAAATGATAAAGATCATAGAGTGTTCAGCGAACAGAGAAAAGGCTGGTGTGGTTAGAATATAGTAATCAAAAGAGAAAGCATCATACATGAAGCTGGAATGGTAAGCAGGAACCAGACAGTGAATGGGACATCCTTGTCAGTATGATTGGGATTTCTTAGATTTTAGTTGAATAATGTGATTCATTTTATGCTTTAAGAATACCATGATTGGTTGCGGAAGTGAAAGACTAATATATGTTGGGAAAGCAGTTAGGATGTGACTGTAATGTTACCTGTGAAAGATGATGCTAGTGCCAACTAGGAGAGTATAGATAGAAATGGAGAGAAAGTGATAGCATTTGGTCATAGATTATATCACCTTCTGACTATTGATTTGTGAATTGAGTATGTACTTGGAAAACAAGAAGGAGGACAGCAATTTTGTACAACGCTATTGTGATATGGAAGTGGATGTCAAGGGAGTAAATATACTGATCTGGAACTCAGAAGATATAACTGGTCCAGAAATATAAATTTAGAATCCATTAGCATGTAGGTGGCATTTACATGTATGAACGTGGGTGTAAGCATATGGAAAAAAATGTAGAGGAAGAAGAGAGGCCAGAATGAACCTTAGAAATCCCATAGCTTAGAGACTCTGTACTTTACACATAGCCAGCAAATGAGAAAATAGAGAGCTAACATAAACAGTATGCAAATACAGATAAGAAAGTGTTTTAATAAGGAGGGCCTGGTAAACTGTGAGGAAGATTGTCAAGGGGAAAGCCAAGTGAAGACAGAGAAAAGTCCATTGTATCTTGTAAGCTGTAGGTCATTGACAACCTCAGTAAGACCCTTTTGGGATCTTTTGGTAGAATGTTATATGAAGAAGCCATATTGGAGTAACACAGGATGAAAAGAAGGTCAAGAAGAGAAGATGCCTCATAGACATAATTCTTTGTAGAAGTCTACCTCTCATAGCAAATAGATGTGATTAGAACAGTAAAAGGAAACTCAAGGGAAGGTGTTAATCTTATAATGCAAAGGACTAGAAAATGTTTTATTACTATTAGAGAGGAAGAAATTAAACACAGGATAGGTTTCCTATAAGGATAGGATCCCTGCAAATGCAAGAGCACAGGTGAAAAAAATTGGCCTCTGATCAAAGAAGTAACATTTAAACTGGGAAAATATGTACTGGATGCCTACTATGTTCTTGGTTTTGTTTCAAGTGCTAGGGATACAATATTGCATAAAACATAATCCCTTCCTGCATAGAGTTCACAATCTGAAGAGAAAGACAATTATAGTTAGGTTGATTAATACTATGATAACTTCAGGGTCCTATGGAAGCATCAGAGAAGAGGCACAGCTATAAATTGAATCATGTCTCCCAAGAAGGATATGTTGGAATCTTAATGCCCATATCTCAAAATAAAACTATTTGGAGATACAGTGTTTACAGAAATAAGCAAATTATAATGAGGTCTTTAGAGTAAGCTCTAATTCAATATGACTTGTGTCTTTAATGGGGAAACTTGGCCACAGAGACAATTATACACAGACTTCCATGTAGACATGAAAGCAGAAATCAAAATGAAACATTTAACCTGCAATGTGCTCAAGCTTGCCAGAAAGCTTCCAGTGGTCAAGAACAAGTATTAGGATAGATTCTTTCTCAATGAAACCAACCTTCCTGGTGTCAGACTTCTTGTATTCAGGATTATGAGAAAATAAATTTTATTGTTTAAGCCCCTCCCTTTGTGGTACTTGATCATGGTAGACCTAGAAAATTAATTCTGGCATTCAAAGGACCCTAGAGAATACTGTTTAATTTAAGCATTGGCTTCTAAGAGGAGGTGTAATCTGAGCCATATCAAGATAAATGAAGTTCATGGATAGCGTTTGAGGAGGACATTCCACACAGTGGTCACTATATGCAATGGTTCATAAGTCACAGGGAATATGTATGTCTAATCTGTTCCAAGTAATCTGTGTGCCTGGTTGTACAGTGTGTGGGCCATTGTAGTGACAACTGAGACCTGAGAAGCTGCTGTCAACTCATGCAAGCCCTTCTATTCTAAGCCAATGGAATTTGGAATATATCCTGAAGCCAAATAGGTGGCCTTTCAATTTTCATGCCTCTGTTCCACTATTCACCTGCCTAACTCTGTTTTTCTGGGAAGCTTCCTCTCACATCTATTGTGTCACTGCTCATACATAATCCTGAACAAGAACTTGCTTCTCAGTGTTATTGAGTATGCAGGGAATGCCTGGAGGGGAGATGTGATATCCAGCTTGCAAAGGTATGCCCAGTTCCTGAAAAATACTTGGCATATACTAAGCCTCCAATAAATAACTGTCCTGCTTGTTCTGGGGGATAGCATTGAGACTTCCTGGCTCAGTTTGGAGGGAAACTCCACGATACTCCATATTTTCTGTTCAATCTTTCTTCCTCACTGATGATTCCCTTCTTGTTTTTTCCTTTGGACCAAGGCTCCTGGAAGTTTCAAGTATGCTTTTTCTTATCCCAAACCAGTGTTCTCCACCTCAGGCAGGACATTATGCATCTTGCTTATCATCTTCTCAGAGAGAACCTGGTTCACAGCACATCAAGTCTTATTGTCCAACCTTGTCACCTTGTTTTTGCCTCATGGTTCTACCAGGAATATTGCTTAACTTAGCCTAATCAGGGTCATTAGGTCAGTTTTAAGAAAGTATTTGCTATGGCCAGAACGAACCAAAGAACAAGTGGCACTCTGTCAAGAGAATGCAGTGGAAGTGAGAGGATGGTGCAATAGGGTGCCTAGGCTGCACGGTTGGGTAGTGTCAGATCATCTGAGTAGTCTCTAACAGAGCCAAATCTGCCCCCCCCCCCATGGGATCCCCACTGAAGGAAAAACAGAACACTGGACCAGGAAACCAGGAAGAATGATGGTCAAGATAAGAAGTAGAGAAGAAATGTTTCTGAATTTATTAAAAATGCACTTCCCTTCACACTTGCCATTCCAATGTGTGTAAACAGACCCCAATTTGAATACTTACACACACACAAATACACAGGCCACAGACACAGAATGATGACACACAGATCTGTTTACACACTCACACAACCTAATATGACATGCTTTGGTTAGCAGATACAATAATATCTCATCTGACTGTCATTGGATAGGAAGAAGGGCAATGCTCTATCTAACTTTGTGTACAAAATAAGAGTAGAAACACTTCTGATGGCCTAGTCCTTCTTCACTGTAATTGTTTCACGTACATAACTTTTTGTCTTCTTATACCATACCAAGTAAATTTCATATAATTTCCCTTTTCCTGGATAACCTAGGCCATATTATGGACATGAATTACGGGAGGTAAGGACAAGATACAGGTCACCCTTGGAAACTATCTTGAGTAGATACTGTGTCCCCACTAAAGAGTCCCAGTACCACACAGACACATTTTGTGTTTGCAGAGATGTGTATGTTCACAAATATACACTCATATGCACAGTATCTGTCGTATAAATGTCTTCTTGCCAGTTATCCACAAAAATCATACTGTGCAGATACACACGCAGTGCAGTTACAAGCTACCTATGCATGTTGCAGTTGAGTTCATGAGTAGTGCCCTTTCTTGTAGCCAATAACCTGTTCATTTCATCATATTCTTTTTTATTTTTACTTTTAATAAGAAATAACAATGCAGCAATTTCAAAACACCTTAGTAGTCCATTCCCAATAATTGATACAATGCATATTGTTGTCCTCGTCATATCTTTACTTGTGAAAGCTAATAGCTGAGATTAAGGAGTTAGTGCTACATTTACTTCAGAAAAGACAGTTTTAATTGGTCAGACCTAACATCCTTAAAGAAGGTGTTTTAACTACGAAGAACTTGACTGGAGAATGGACTCAGGGGGGTCATTAAAAGTAAGTACATTAATAAATCCTTGGGAAGTAATTATTTTGCAACTTCCCAAGTTATGTTCATTATTAGTAACAAGGTGAGAAGAAATTCTCTGACTTCATTAGGGACTCAGAAAAATAACTTTTTCTTGCCAATATTTTCCTTTCTTATTAGAACATATTTATTTTGGAAGAAGCTATAGCAAGTTGGCCTGCTCTAAACATCCTTTTTATCTGAAGAAAACTCTTTAAAAACTCTCTGTAGCTTTAGGGCCCATCCCTTGATAATACTTTCCAAACATGCACAGGCAAAAAGACACATGGCAAAACAGCCACCTCATTAGCTGGAAGTTGGAAATAATTAAGACAGTACCCTGACCAGTGATATTTATTTGTGCCCTTCCAAGACAGAAGAGAAAATGGTTCCCAAACATTTTATTGACCTCTGTTTTATATACATAAAAATAATATACTCATCACAAACTCTTATCTACTCTTTTAGACCAGGCTGGCAGAATTGAGTGTAATATCCCTTATTTGGCAGACACTATTATACCTGACCTGTGTGGCATGGACCAGGAAGGAGCTGTTTGCAAGCATGTTTCACATAAAGATCCAAAGAAGCATACTCTACAGCAGACAATTGTTTCAAATGGATAAGTCTCTGTCTTTTCATGCCAGGTATACCTGACATAACCTGCCCTTTCTAGTTGGTTCTGGACCATTTTGTGGACGCTAATTACTGAGGTGCACTAAATGCAAAGGTATCCTTAAGAACTGTCTTGAGAGAGGCCAGGGAGATAGCTCAGGGGCACAAATGCCTGCCTGGCAAGTACGAGATCCTGAGTTTGATCCCGGGTTCTGAAAAAAAAAGAACTGTCTTGAGAGGTATCAGACTGTTTAATCACCCACTAAATGGCTACAGGCTGTCAATTTAAAAAATACCCTATCTTTCTACAGTCTCTGCTTGCTGATAACATTGTTTATGCACACTTCGCCATTTTCTATTCTACCTTAAGCTCAGAAAACAAGCTGAGTTACAGTTGTGTATAAAGTAGCATTGACAGCCTTAGGGGTTTGCCTATGAGTTGTGGTGCATAAATTTTGCATCATCTCTTTTGGTTACCCTAGGGCTTTTGAGGGTTAATTCTTAGTTTTCACCTCTGTGCATACTGGGCAACTATGGTTTTTCAGAATGGAGACCTTTAGATAAATAATACATTATTGTTGTTAGGGTTATTATATTTAAAATAAGCCCTTTAACTTGTACTTTACAAGTTCATGATATGAAACTGCCTTATTTATAGATTATGCTTTGGAATTTAATTATTTCACCACTACACAAAAAACCCTGCTATGTTTGGCAAACTATTAACAACAGAATTATAGGTTTCATTTTCATGTGAAACACTGACCGTACTTATGTGTTGATTTATAAGGATACCTTTAAGCCATCACCTTGGAAATAAAATTCATTGCTTATATTTAGATGTAACAAGTGCAAACAATAATACTTCAATTAGTGAACCTTTTAAAGGGCAAATTTACTTGAAAAAGTCTGCCTTGGTTCATAGAGTCACTGAGAGTTACTCAAAGCTTGACTAGCAACAGTGGGGATGGAAGGAAAGAGAAAGCCAAGTTCTTTTCAGTAGAGAAGGTAAAAGGAATAATCACTATAGGATCATGTCCCTAGGAAACACAAATACATCACACAGGCCTGAGAGAAGTCCTACTTCTCCTTGCCATATGCCTTCAATGGACTATTTCTTTATTCATTACATTGTGAAGGGAATGTCTGAATAGAGTCAATATTCATGGAGGTATTCTACTATAGTATTGAATGAAATTGTGACTTTTCACTAAGCCAGACAGCTCTGCCCATTAATTAATAATAGAGAGCTCAACATATGCAAGGTAGTATGCTAATTTTTGTATGTATTATTTTACCTAATCCTGGTGAACTTTGCAGGTGGATATTATTTTGAATGTGTAGATAAGAAAATTGGAGCTGAATGGTAGTAAGTGATTCTGTTGACCAAGTTAGTAAAACGTCTCATTAGGTTTTAAATCCAATTCCTACTTCTGAGCCTGCTATATTAACCTCTACCAAATACTGTAATAGCTTAAGAAAAAAGGCAGGAAGAATATTCTAGGGTACTTTAATAGGTGCACAGAACTTAGTTTGAGATACCTTCTCAAACTCTAATTACCTATTCTTCAATCCTATATGACAGTGACATTCAGCTAGTCATGACTGCAAGGATTGGCACAAAATACATGAAAAGGAAAGAACAACACCTGTGTCATAATTTCTAAAATAGTCCCTTGGAGATTACATTTGCACTACCCAAAGGAAAGCTGTTGCTCAGTGCTTGGAACTGTGCCCAAGGCCAAACTGCATTCTTGAACTTTCAGGACCAAAACTGTCAGCCCATCTGTCTGATGCTAGTTAGCACTGGTGCTGAAATGCATGCTGTTTTCATATCATTGCAACACTGACTGATGTGTGTGTGTGTGTGTGTGTGTGTGTGACTGCGTGTGTGTGTGAGAGAGAGAGACACTGAGACAGAGACAGAGGCAGAGACTGGGGAAGGAACTCGTGCTCTTTCCACTGAATTACACTTCTAATATTTGTTTTTTAAACAGTGAGTTGAACTTAGGACCTTGTGCTTGCCAGGCAGGTGCTGTGCCGTTGAGCTATATCTGTGTCCTCTTCTAGTGCATTTTTTTTTTTTTTAAAAAAAAAGAAAGTTCTGAGGCCAAAAAGGGGTCAATATAAAATATTGTGTGAAATTAATTTGCAAGTGAGATAGATAGATTGAGATGTTTATAAGAGAATGAATAATATCAAGAAGAATAATTGGGACTACTACAGAAAACTAAAGAAGATGTCCGTGATGCTGCATAATTTGGTCATCTAGTCAACTATGGGGCCGACGGAAATATTGACAAATTCAGAGATTGGCTTTATTAATTGTCTTTGCGTCTTATCACAATAAGAATGATAACTTAAGCATCCAATTTTGTTTAAGAAACTGATTTGTTCTGGTGGAAACCCTAAACCCAAAGAAAGTTTCTATAAAGATATCAATATATTTTGAGTGATGAAGGAAAACAGGGAAGATTTGACATTTGTTTTTAACTTTTAAGGGAAGCACAAAAAAACAAGATATTCTTGAGCAGAAGAGTGTCCAGCATGGAAAATAGTTTTTCTGGTATGATCAAGAAATAAAACTGCTAGAATCATGAGAGGAACACTTTGACATGCTAGAGGTCTCCAAATGGGGTGCACAGTCCAACTACGGATACAGATAATAGAGTTGTGCTATTTTGCTAACAGTTGTGATACTGTCCACTTCTCCAAGGCAATTAGGCTAGTAAAGTAGATATTAGCTTCCAACCCGAAAAGAAGATTGAGGGACTACTCAACAATCCCTGATGGCTCAGCTCTGTATTTGGTCCTTGGAATAATTTTATTCTGATACAAGAGAAACAATAGAAATTCATGCTTGCTCTGGTTTGTCATACAATTCATTTAAATTTCAGATCTACTTCATTTACTATCCCCTTATTGTAGAATCCAAGTCTTGATTTGGCTTTCCAACTGATCTTCTAGCCTCCCTAGAACAAGATTCTGAGTTGCATCTCTATAGCCCTTTCTAAAACTTACTTTAATACTTTATTTGATCAGCTCTTACGACTCCCAGATTCCTTCTGCCTATTTCTTGCCTTGACTTGTATATTCACCATTGTAATTGTAGTTCAGTTGGTTTACTACTAAAAACACATTGGGCAACTGCATGTGCTTGCTATGTAATATTTGAGGTCCTCTTAAAGTCCATGTCAGCCTATATATTTTATTCAACCCCCCAAACGAAATCTTAACTGTCTCTGATTTGTTCCAAAAGGCTAGACAATGTTTAAGAATTTGTGATTGTAAAAATAATAGTTGAAGAAGAATCTACCTTGTTTAAATGACACCACTCAATTTAATCTCTAAAATTATCTAGTAGAGCAACATCAATGAAAATTTTGCTATTGTACAATGCAGGTTCAATCTTAAAGGTGTTTCAGTTGAAGATATCCAAAGACAATATCTCAGGATCTAAAGAAAATATCTATAAAATATGTCAATGAATTTTTCTAAAGTATCACAGAAAACATGTGTAGAGTTCCTCAGAAACTTCTGTGAAAAGGATAATTTTCATTTAGATATATGATTTTTGGTCTATTTGCCACATAAGCTCTCTAATGGCTTCAATATTATGATGAAAAAGCTCAATATCAGCTTTGTTAA
>PVKN010013917.1:0-19578 GCA_004027915.1 Capromys pilorides | reverse complement strand
GAAAAAGAAGGGCTACAAGGACAGCCAATATTTTAGCCCTAGTCCTTCAAGGTCAGTGAGGACTCAGGACATAAGAGAACCTGTGCTATAACATTCTATAACTCAGTGGTTTCCCAAATTTTCTGTTCAAGGAGATTATGGGGCTACAGAGGAAAGGGGCTGAAGATATACAGTGTGCCAAAGGAGAGTCACCTAGAGAGAAAACATTCTCTCAGGCTTTCACAGAGAGCAAACTGGTCAAGCAATGGCCATGACTCATCCAGATGGCCAGCACCGACAACAGTTCTACAAAGCACTGTACATGGTTCCAAAGTAAATTCTGAAGGATTGGACTGACCTTGAGAGATACAAAAGTTACATGTTTTGCTATACAGATCTTGCTTAAACTTTCCCTCAACCACCCAGCAGAAAAGTTTAACCACAAGGCAAAAACTGGATAGCTAGATTAGAATGCTGAGCTGTAAAAGGCTTAAATCAACAGCTTCCAACATTGCTAATTTTACCAATAACCCACTGTGATTACTGAATATTGTATTATGTATACAGCTACTTTCTCTTAGTTCAATGAGAAGAAATTGTTTTGTACCAAGAATGATTTGAAAAATTATAACATCTATACCCTGTGCTCTGTATAACTAATAGGACAACAATATGCATTGCATCAAATATTGGAAATGTACTACTAATGTGTTTTGAAACTGTTGCATTGTTATTTCTTATTAAAAGTAATTTAAAAAAAAAAGTACCATCAGAGCAGGCTAAGTTATGCTGTGGTAACAAAGTCCAACCTCTTTATGTTTAAAAACACAAATGCTTCTTTTTTAAAAAAAACTTCATTTTGTTTGCTGGGTTTTTTTTGATACCAGGAATCAAACTTAGGACCTTGTGCTTGCCAAGCAGGGGCTTGTGCTGCAAGACTGCACTGTGGGCCCTAGATTTTCTAAAACTGTAAGCTCAATCTGTAGTGGCCGGTGACAGCAGTTATTAAGGCACATCCAAGGACCCAGGCTGACAGAAGCACTGGTTTGAGGGGGCCTGACTACTGCTTGAACTGGAGGAGGCCTCTGACATGCTGGACATGATGCTGGTTTTGCCACCAGGAAGGGTGCTGGAATTGTGGGGTCATGAAAGCTGACAGGGCATGCCCGGGGACCGGAAATGCAGCTTGGTGGCGTCATGCCTGCCCGGCGAGTGGGAGGTCCTCAACTGCATTCCCAATACAAAAAAAAAAAAAAAAAAGGCCTGGGAGGTAAAGCAAGGAGCCCAGGAGGACAGTCTGTGTGGCTGTGGGGATGAAGCTAAGTGCAGTGCAGGCCCCAGGAAGTCCGAGAGGCCAGAATGCGGAATGCGGCCCAAGGAAAGCTTCAGGCCATGAGCACAGCCGACTGGAAAGAGGCCCTGTGGGACGTAACTGGGAAGGTCCTAAGGACAGGTCTGCCTAAGCCCTTTGGGATCATGTTGTACCACTGTTTCCAAGATTCTGTGTATGTGGCTACAAGATTTAATGTTTGCCCTGCTGGGTTTCAATCTTACTTTGGTCCTGGTTGTTCCCATATTCCAATTTTCTTTGGAGTTCCTGTTCCCACATGTTTATCACATGCCATTATATCTTGGGATCATGCAACTTTTTTTTTTTTTGGTACTGAGGGTCAAACTCAGAACCTTGTCCTTGCCAGCCAGGCTCTTAAGTCACTGAGCTATCTCCCCGGCATATAACTTTTTAGAGGTTCACAGTTAAGTCTTTGCCATCAGTCTTAGAAGAGATTTTGACTGGGACTTTTGAACAACTGTTATGGAGACCTTGGGGAAAGGGTTATTAGGTTTGCAACTGTACATGATAGTTGTATCATGTTAGGCAGAAATATGATCTTGAACGTATTTTGGGCCTACGTGTGTTTTAAGAAAATTTGGTTAGGTGTCAAGTTGACAAGGGGAGGGATGTGATAGTTAAATCTGATTGTCAAAACTTGACTAGCTTAGATGCTTCCCAGGGTATTGGTGAAATACTATTGTAAGTGCATCTGGGTAGGTTATAAAACATGGCTTCAGGTATTTTCTCTGATTCCTTATCCTTTCTCCTGGTGCCATTCCCCTGCTCTGCTTCCTGGTTGCCACAAGCCAAGCAGCTTCGCTTCACCAGGCCCTTGTGCCATGATGTTCCTGCCTTGAAGTTCACCAGTCTTCTACTAAATGAAAACATGAGTTAAAGGCTGAAAATTCTGTATAATGTACTGATACTCCAACAGAAGGACAAAGAAGATGCAACAGGTGTTCAAACAAGGGAGCAACCTAGATCTGCCTACATGTCAATATTCAAACTAGTCATCACGGTGAACAGGCTGAATGGATCATCAAAGTGCAGTTGTATCATGCATTTGTTTACTACGGCCTTTATACACCTAAATCATGTTCACTTCAATACTTGGTTTGGTTTGTGTCAAGTTACCTTCACCTAATATATTTTATTACAGCCAGATAACCTGTTTCATTCATTTTGCTCTTCTTATGGCATTGTCTGTAAGATACAATAGTTACATTATTTATTGTCGGCTGAGTGTCTGTTACTGAAGACTATTCATGATTTCGCATTTCTAGTGTCACTACCTCAGGGTTCAGAGATGGAGTGGTTAATGTTCCCTATCAATTTGTCTTTCTTTTCATTGAAAATGTAGAAATCTATATTATTTTGACATGCTGAATTTAACCTTTTCCAGATCACATGTTTCATTTATCTGGGACAAAGGCAGTAACGTAGAGTGTAAAACACAGGTCAGAGGGGAAGATGAGTGACGAGAAGGAAACTTGATTCCAAGGGACGGTGGCACTCCGAGCATTTTCAAGTACTTATGTTATTGTAGTCTCTCAAGAGAATCTGTCTTCAATAAGAAAAGAAGAATGTCAGGAAATGGTATGGCTCTGAAAAATAGCTCCCCATCAAAACGTGCTGAGTGTTCTGCGTGAAGATGTGAACTTTGTGGAGTGGGGAGCCCAGCTATTATCTCAAAGCTAAGAAAAACCCCAGAGTTGAGAGTTAGGTGAGGAATTTAAAACAAATGTGGGGTAGAGTTCAGCTGCCAAAAATAAGATAAATTTGAGCCCAGCACTCCAAGAGCATAACCTAGATGCGCCCATCTGAGGCAGGGCGCACACAGGTGACTGCAGGTTGCCAGGTACTACGGTAGAGTGTTCATCGTCAACATGTCAACATCCTAGTTCTGTGTATTTATGATTTTCTGGTAAAAGGCAGGAAAGTGTTTAACGAGTCTATGTGCTAGGATAATTCCCACAGAGGTGGGTGCAAGTGTCCTCAGGAAAGGGATTCTTTTTTGATTTTCACAGAAGTGCTGTATGGCTCTTGACAGCCCTGGATCCTGCTCACAATGTTGAGCAGCCAGAGTGCATCCACTCTAGGAAGATTATGTCATAATGCCTTATCTCTACACCCACCCATTCCAATAAGCATCGGATTAGACATCTACCATCTGCCAGCTTCTGCCATGATGGGCACTGGTACACAAAGGAGGACAAAATGCTGCCTGCCGGGAGCTTCCCTTCCAGTGATAACTTTGAACTGCAAAGAGTGGAAGAATGGAGGAAAAGGAAAGTGGTGCAGAAGAACAAGATTAGATCTTGAAGGGTGAAAGACTGGCCTTTAATCCCAGTTCCAAAATGACATGTGTTCAGCACTATTCTTTGGTAGAAAAGATTAATAGTACCTTCCTCACTGGTTTTGTTGAAAACATAAAGATAATGCATTAGAAAAGTCTTTTAGTGTGGAATTGCACAACACTGCAAGTTCACAACTGATGATTGTAATGATGGTTACTGTAACCATTATCTTAGGAGGGATATTAGCATCCCTACCAAGGCTTAGATAGACTGAGGCTTAGACAGGTATTGATTTACGTCATGCTCTAGGTCTTGGATTCTCATCTAATCAAAATATTGTCAAGACATTGCCTCCTACAAGTGAAATCATTCAGTGAATAAATGGGAAGCTTTCAGGCAAGACATGTTTAGGAAATGAAATTTAAGTAGGGTAAATTACAAAAGAGATACAGCAAACAACTGCTGCTCAGAAAAGAGTTGCTTAAGACCTGATACATGGCCTTGTGGTGATAATGGGGCCAACGGGAAGGAACTGAAAATTGAGGAAGTCTTCTCAGGTGAGCAGGATATTATATCGTAAGAGGGAGAGAGTTAAAAAAAAGAATCTATAGAATGTACATGTTCCCACTCCCCAAGGTGAGTGTAAACATATGCACTGCAAGAATATACTCATAAAATAAAACTTTTTAAAAAGAAGCAGTTATGCTTAAAGGAAGACTTTAAACAAAAATTTAACCTATAGGAAAATAAAGAGGTTATTGTAAGGAGAGGGAAATTCATGTGGTGGGAAGCGAGAACCTGAATAGACTGGAGAGTGGGGGGAGGACCTTTCATGCCATATTGTAGTCTCACAATAAATGTCTGATCTTGCTAGGGATATTAGCATCCCTACAATCCAATGCTCAGTTGATCTCTGGATGGCAGCAGCGATGATGACCATGGATACCCTGAGATGCAAGGAAGGGTGTAAGAGCAAGAAGTTTGTTGCTTTTTGCTGGATTTATTTCTCATCCTTGCTTTGTAAAACTTGTTCTTTAATCTCACTGAAGAAGTTGAATACTATGGTGAAAACAGGACAGACCTCATGGCCTACATGAGAAGAGAAGTTTAGAAATAACTAAGACCTTAATGACCTATATGGGAAGCAGGCATTGAAATGAGATTCTTTTGAGAAGCCAAGGACATGCTCAGTTATGTTTCCGCATGCTTCCAGAGTGGATGAGTTTTAGGGGAAGGAGACGGAATCAGGAGGTTTTCTAGGGTCAGTTCCACAAGGTCAAATCGAAGCCGGAGATTTGCATGCAGCAAAATTGTTGGATGTGCTCCTGAGATCACGGTCTGTGAAAAGCGAGGAAAGCAGGATTGGGCAGAAAGGAATGAAATTGCCACACACTGAAAGAGGAGGCTCAGCAGAGCTTACAGGAGCCCTGGAGCTGGAAAGGCTCTGATCGCTTGACTAGCATTGGTAATTGGAGTGTAGAGGGGATAGAAATCTCTCACCATTGAATGGTTATAGCACGTGGGGTATCTTTAGAGGATGGAGCTTCAAATGCTCTGAATCTCTTTAAAGGAGCATAGTCTGTGTTGGAAGACTTGGCTGAGGGCTCTCAGCTGCCAGCAGTACTCGTAGTTAGCACATAAATACTTCATTTCTAAGGGGTAGGGAATGTCTGAGCTCATATCTTCAACATGAGCAAAGGCAAACCCACCCACGGCAAGGACCTGCCAAATGATGAGTTTGCAGTATTTTCTCTGTTGTGAGTGAAGCTGTCTGTACTTTGGGTGTCTAGGAAAAGGTCACTGCTTCTCATGAGTTTGACAGAACTCCATGAGAACTAACCCCACTCAGGAAGCTAATCCATGTAGTCACTTGACCTTCCTGTGAGATTACATAGACACTTCCTCTCTTGTCCTCTGTGCAACTTCCAAGGCATGCGCCAAGGCATGCTGCTCTTCTCAAGATTAGGCACTCTTCCTGTTCCAGATCTTGCCTTCCCTGGATTCTCCTTAACATCCTCTTACGCTGATTGTATAAACAAATGCACTGTAGTTAGTTGTTGGGCAGTCCTTTGTCCTACCAGGAGAGGGAGCTCCTTCTGGTCTCAGCTTTCTGCATCTTGGCTTGTGCCTTTACTTACTCATCCTGCACCAACCTCCCTCTGGAATTTCAAGACTTGCTCTGGACATGGCATTTTGGTGCTTGAACAAGGGCCAGAGTACAAGGAAACTCATCATTTAGCAGGTGAGCTAAATGGCCTCAGACTGCGCATAAAGGATCATTTTGATCAGGGGTAAAAACTGGTCCACTAGAGCAATGGTTGTGTATAGAAATGCTTGCTGCGTTATTAAAAGCAATAGAGCCAATGTAAAGATATCACAACTGGCGAAATTTCTCACTTTTGTTCAAGAAACTTCTCCTTTGGTTTTAGAAAAAGAAACTAAATTTACACACTTGGAAGATGGTGGGAAAGCAGTTTAGAGCAAGCCTAGGGAGAAAACAAACCAGCACAGATTTATCTAGAACCCTACAGATTTTTAAAGGGTTATTTAACAGGGAAAAACTGCTTCTTTTGACTCCCATCACCACTTCTCTGAGGCCCCCAGGTGCAAGGAGGGAGCCAGAGAATTCCATTAAGTCTGAGCTTGACCCAGACAAGGGAGGTGGGAGATGCTGCGCTGTGTCAGCCTCAGAGGGGGATGTGTGCTGTGCTTCAAGTCTCAGAGCTCCCGGTGGCAACTGCACCTTTGTCCTGGAGTTGGTGGACAGGCATGGCTTGGCTTTTCTGAGCCTCAACCAGCCGGGAGTACACTGGTGCCCAATGCTTTTCTAAACACGCAGTCACTGCTCTTAAATCATAGATGGCTGCAGCACCAGTTGCTTGCAAAAAACTGTTTAAGCATAATCATAACAGCCCAGGAGCAAAGAGTTGGAGCATGGCCCCAGCGAAAGACAAATCAAAGGCACCAGCAAAGAGAGGCCACATAGGTGATAATTTTTAACCCAAATTATATTAACTCTGATAGAGAGGATGCTGTTAGAAGAAAACAAGGTGTAAGTAGGTGGTCCAGTAGGTGGAGGTAACTGAGCTAAAGGCTACATAGTGAAAAGGGGTGTGAAACTGCCAGTATTCTTAAGACAAAATACAATATATAATATATATTAGTTATAGATCAAGGGTTTTTATTTCTTTTACGTTCTACTTACAAGAGATCTCTAATTGACTTATAAAAAGTCTGACTAGTGTATTTGTAACAGACTTCTAAAAGTGTAAAAATCATATATTATTATGTTATAGAATTATATATTATCATATATTTTGGGTTAATTTCACCAAAAATATATTTGAGTGCAGTCTGATTTTATAAGCAGATTGTCTATGCATTTGTCTGTCTGTCCAATCTATGGGCATTTGTCTTTCTTTGAGCTCAACCATTTTTTCTTTTAGCACTTTTTGGATGTTAGAAGCATTTGTTTGTAATTTAATACAGTTTACAGATAAATGAGATCAAAATTAAAGATATGCTTCCACCTGGTTGCCAGCTGGTCAAAATAATGTTAAATTGGTTGTGTAAATGCAATGCTTGTTATCGTTTATGTGCTATGATTTGAGAGTCTCTCTTTGTTCACAAATAATTTGTTAAGTATTATGATTGGCTTCTCATAATTCATCAAAAATCCATTAAGATAATTAAATAAAAATCCGTTATAGTGGGGAGAAGCTGTAGGAGAGGCCTCCAATTAATGAGTACGAATGCAGCTTGTTGGATATAACTCTTCAGTTCATCAAAAGTCTGAGCTTTGTAGAAATGGCGCAATAAGGTTTTCTGATTTAAAGATGCTGTGGTACAAAGCCAAACTGAGAAACGCAAGGTTTTCGTGTGGACATGACCATCGCTTGTTGCTGGTCTCATGGAGCATTGTGTGTGTTCATGCCTCCCAGATGTACTGCACCGTTGGGCTTATTATTGTACTAGTGATTTCCTTGCCAGTCCTCTGCAAAATCTTCTGAAGAGAAATCCTCACCCTCCCCTTAAGACAACGTCATCAACAGTTTCAACTATGAAACAGAAAAGCGGGATATGTTGGGAGCCAAGCTAGTACTTCAGGTATCTAGGGAAAGGTCACTGCTTCTCAGGGGTTTGCCAGGGCCTCAGGAGAGGTGTACACATGTCAAGGAACTGATACACACAGTGACTTGGCCTTCATTGGAGATAATATAGACACTTCCTCCCTTGTCCTCTGTGAAACCACCAAGGCATGCACCAAGGCCCGCTGCTCTACTGAAGATTAGATATTCTTCTTTTTCCGAATCTTTCCTTCCCTTAGCATTTTCCTTAAACATCCTGTATAACTACATGCACTGCAGTTGTTGGGCAGTCCTTTCTCCCATCAGGAGTGGGTGCCCCACCTGACCTCAGCTCTCTGCACTGTGCCTCTTGTCTTAACTTCTTCCTTCTTCACTGTTCCCCTTCCAGAATTTCAAGAACTGTGTCACACATTGTGTTTCTTACCTCTTCCTCATTGTGCATAATGAACATGATATTTGTGTGGTGCTGCGGGCTACAGATGAAGTATTGGTGAACAGAGATGTCAGGCTCTGAGCCTTGGCCATTACATGGCTACCAAACAGTTCTGAGGGCTGAGATGACTAAGATCTTAGCAAGTTCACTCCTAGCACCTGAGTTCAAGCACTCTGCTTGGAAGGGGGTGAGTTAAAATCTTGGAGTGAAGATTTGGTGATTCCAAAAATATAAGAATCACTTAGTGAAGGCACACGGTTATTAACCTATAAAGCCTAAATATAACTCTTCCTGTCATATTTGTGTAAGATTCACTTTTTGGCTGGGCTCCAATCCATATTATCTCTTTGAGACCTCCCCACCCCCAGCCCCACCTACAATAAAGGATTTGAGACCCATGAGGCTCCATAGGTCTAAGACATACATTTAGTTTCTTTGAGGCTGTCTATTATTTTGGAACCAGAATTCAGCTCATGGTTATCTAGCCTCATTGGAATGTCCTTAAAATGCATTATTGATTACCACTGATTCTTTGTCTCTTTCCTTTTCCTAGTTAGGGAGGGGAGAGCAACAAATAATATTCCATAGCTTCTACCTATGCTGCTCATTGCAGCAGAATGAGAACTGGAGGGTCATAAACATCGCTGCTGCTGCCCAACTCAGACATTCGTGTCAGCCTCCTGTGGACACCCTGTTATTGTGCAATATGTTGGACATCATGAACTGGCATTGCATTTAAGTTTCCTTTAGCCTCATAGTGTTAGTTCATAAAGTGAGTACATATGAGTGTGTATATACATATTACATATATTATATGTAGAACTAAATAAGTTTTAAGCATAATATAAATTGAAACATTTCTGAAAAATCAATGTAGCACAGGTGGGCCCTAGTTTTTGTTTCCACATGGTGACAGTTGCTTCAAGCTGAGTTTTATCTTAAGACAGGGTATAGATACCTTTTTTTTTTTTTTTTGTACCTGGAATCAAACTTGGGACCTTGCACTTTCCAGGCAGGTGCTGTGCCACCGAGGTATATCCCTAGTCCCAGTGGAGTATAGTCTCTCATTCAGCTTAGTCCCCACCATGTCCAGTATCTGATGTCACAGTTGCTTCCCTCATTGTGTTACCTGCTGACCCCTATAGGTAAAAGAATTTAATATTTGGCCTTTAGGAATCTTAGGATCCTTATGAGACTTCTAACATACACTAAGGAAAGTGATCAAAAGTAGTCTTGGGGACAAAACAGGTACTGTAACTGCCTGATATGGCTTTTATCCATCAGCAAGTGTGAAGCATGGCTGAGGGTCCCAGGGCCCTGAGGGTGGTGACCACCACGGATGAAGACAGCCAAGCAATACCTGCTGAAAGGAAGTGGCCATGGGCAGGGGAAGATAGGGAATCCTTCCAAAGAAAGCCAGCCATGAAAACACACTCTGAAAAACAGGAAAATTTGAAGCTGCTACTAAAAGCTAAGAGACAAAGGGTTTAGGATGTGATCCAGTGTATGGGTTCCAGGACCCCTGAGGTGAGGGGTGGTATGGAAAGGTACATACTTATCTCTGGGTGACATCAGTCCTGTCCCCTAACCCCTAGTATATCAAGTTCTACCTACAGTTTCTAAGAGGACATGGACTTGGCCTCTGACAAGATGATGAGCTCATACTGCTAACAAACAGAAAATCATCTGAATGAAAGCACACAGTTGTTCCAGGTAGTGCTGTGTTCCCTAGTCTAGACTACCAATAGGTAGACTATTGATGTACTATTTACGTAGGCAGCATAAGTGCAGTAACAACTAACATTTCAAATCAGGTAATTGTTGCATAGCCATTCTGGGCCAGAAAACAGGCGAGATAATGAATTAAACCAACCCACTTTCAGTGGCTACTCTGGGGTGTCATGATCTCACCAGTTGGAAATTTATCACTTGTTCTCTTTTGCCTTAGCTCTATTCCTTCCATAAACATAAGGAAGGAGTTTTATTTCTGCATTAGCTTAGAATTTTTTAAACTCATGATTGTCTTGGTTTCTTATCTCTCATTGCTGGGAGAAAATATCTGACAAGCAGAATTGAGGAAGAAAAGGTTTATTTAGCTCACAGTTTGTGGAGGTTTCAGTCCACACTTGGCTTTCTTCAAGGCAGAGTGGCACATGGCAGAGGGCAGCGGGTCATGGCAGTGGAAAACAGGAAAACAGCAGGAGCCAGGGGTTGGGGAGGAGCAGCAGTAGCAGCAGGAGTGAAGGCAGCAAGTCTCTCGCCTTCCCTTACACTGCACTCAGGCTATCTGCCCCACGGTAGGTGTAGCACCCCCATCCATAATTCCAGCAGCACAGCCACCCATAATCCCAACATTGGACTATGAACTAAATACCAGCTCTAGAATCCCTCTCAAATGAGTGCATGAGGCTCCGGGGGGCGGGATACCTAAATACAAACCATATGATGTCTCTACAAAAGCCTTAGCAATTCTATAAAAGAATGGATCTACCTGCCACACTTGTCCTGTGACAGTAGACACTGAAGCCTTGTCATTCATGTTGGATTCCTGCGTTCTCCTTGTGGAGCACTGGCCTGGACCGGCCTCTGTACCTGCCCCCTTTCTCTCTCCCCATTTCCCTCCTGCTCTCCCGTGGCCCTCCTGCTCCTCCTGCCTCCATGGGCCTTTTCTGCTCTTCTCACTTTTCTCCGATTGCTCTTTTCCTGAGCGCTTGCTGACAGATGGTTGGTTTTGACTGCCGTGTCTTACTACTTTTTCATAGCTGGGACAACATACCTGATACTCACAAGGAAAAGGAGAAAATCATTTTAGCACACAACTTATAGGCATTTCAGTCATTAACTGGCTGGCTCCAAGGAAGGGCCATGGCACAACAGAGGAGCACAGCAGGGGAGACCAGCTCATGCCATGGCAGGGAGCAATGAGCCATCACAGAGGAAAGGAAGCCTGCTGGAAAGAGGCCCATCACTGTGGGAGTGATATGGATCACATGACCCATCTCTTCCCTCCAGGCTTCACCTCCCAGCATCAGACCCAGCTAGAAAGCCATCAGTGGACTGGTCCAGAGATCCCGCCCAACCATGGTCCTGTCACCCGCCACCCCCCAAAGCCCATCTATGAGTGTCCGAGCCTTAGAAGAGGCACTTAGATACAAACCATGGCAGATTATTGGGCAGATTTCAAGGTCCATCCTGTCTAGTGGCTTCCCTCTCTCTGTAATGCTGTGACAAGAAGAGCAATGCTTTGTGTTTATTAGTTGGAGCTGCAGAGACGGAAGTTCTCATCTCATCCCGAGGGAAGCTTTTCTTGGGGGTAGGAATCGCCCCCTCTCCTACGGTTTGGTGACCCGTACCTGGATTCTGAATATTAGGCTACAGTTACCAACTTAGTTCCATCTTGATCCTTTTGAGCTCACAGAGCCAGCTGGAGTGCCACGCGAACGGGTGACGCCCTGGCGTCAGGAGGAGGCTGAGTGGGATCATCCGAGGACCGACCCCACCTGGCTTCCACCCGGCAGACACTCGGCGGTCATAGGAAAGAACACGAGAGGGACAAAAAAAGCTTGGGCAACACAGGAGGGTGCGGTCAAGATAGGATGGAAGAATCTACCCAGGAAGAGAAACAAAGTCAAATTCGAAGGTGTTTCCTGGCCTTCTTACCACAGCAGCTCGCATGGTGTTTTCCTCTGTGAGCTCCAAGTGGCCTTAATGACAGTCAACAAAAAGGGCTCTTGATTCACAGCAACTGAATTAAAAGGAAGCTGCTGGCATTGCCAGCTCAAGCCTGAGACGCCTGGGCGCTTGAATGAGGCCATGCTAGGCCTGAGTCGCTAGCTGCCTTGGCTCCACACCCGTTTCCACCACGTTAACTCCTTCTCTGATTCCGCTTTCCCTGCCCCGTACCTAGGGAAGTCCTCAAGTTTGCTGTAGGTCCACAATTACGGACCGCCCTATGCCGCTCTGTGCTGCTGGTGGTGTTAACACAGAGACTCCCGGGTTATCACGGCTCCAGCTTCCCCAAGCCCTCTGACCCACTCCCTGCAAACAATGCATTTGCGAACCGCTGTCTGTGGGCCCTGCTGGCTGAGCCAGCGCTCACAGGCAGGCGGACCCAGGTCGCTGGTCCTGGCTCCGGTTGTGCTCAGGCCTCAGCGAGGTGAGGAAGCAGCAGCTGTGTCCGCAGGTGGGACACACAGGTGCGGTATGTAGCAGGGTGCGCACAAGGCAGCGTTGCTTTCGGTGGGACGACTTGCTCGGTTTATGCTCCAGCTGACTCCCCACCCAGGACGTGGCGCTGCCGTGCAGGGCCTCCACTGCTCTAGGATCTCCCCACCCTGTTGCTTTGTTGGCAGCCACGCCAAACTGCTGCATCTGGGGAAACCTTGCTGCAACTTGTCAGCATGTTCTGACTTATGTTTTTGCCAGGAACTTAAGCTTTTTTTTTTTTTTTTTTTTTTTAATAAAGATTTTCAACCTTTACAAAATCCATGAGTACAAATATAATCTAGGAGACATATCCAGAAATATACAGGATTTCTCTTAGGCCTAGTCTTGAACAGAAGGGCCAGTTAGTATCTATTTAATTTGAAGAGTGGCTTGAGGGGGCTGGCCAGATAGCTTAGCTGACTAAAGCTCGGGTTTAGGCAGATCCCTGAGACGGCGATGGAGACTGGGCCTGGTGCTGTTTGCCTGTAATCCCAGTCCTTGGGAGGCTGAAAATAGGAGGATCACTAGGAGCGTAATCTACATAATGAGACCCTGTAGACCCTGCACTAAATACTTTTAAAAAAGTAGCTTGAGGACCCTTCGGAATATTCCTCCTAAAAATGTACATCTACTTGCTCATGCCTGTTGCCTCTGCTTATACTAAAAAACCAGTGACCAAAATTCAAATTTTTTTTTCTTGTAGGGGTGAGGGGGGACCAAGAATCAGATCTTGTGCTTGCCAGGCAGGCTCTGTGTCAGTGAGCCATATACTTGGCCCTCAAAATTCAAAATTTGAAATCCTATTTGCCCTATGACTACCTTGCCAACTGGTTATAATCAGGTAAAACCCATAGAAAATGAGGCAGACCCACAGTGTTTTTGCCTGTTGCCTTCTGTGTGTGTGTTAGAGATTTGCAGGGAAGCTATTCTTTGTAACCTTTTTCAATAGACTAATGGAGTCAAATTTCCATACTTACTAATGAATTTAAGCTCTTGCTAAGAATTTTTCTTCTTGTCTAGTAAATTGACAGTGTATACTTGTTTGTATTTATGGACGTCTTCATTACTTTTCTCTCATTACTGGGGCAAACATCCGACACACAAGCTTAGGGAAGGAAAGATTTATTTAGCTCACAGTTACTGGAGGTTTCAAGACACTGCCCCACTCTATATGGGTCTGGAGGAAAGCCTGGGGCGCTGCCGTGTCCAGGATGATCCGCCCTCTCCTCCGGGCCTGGTGGCCTGGGGATGAGGGCTGCGGAGGCACATGCTGACAATTTAACAGTTCCTGCCTCTCTGGCCCTGCCCTGGTTCTCTGGCCCCGCCCCTGGAGCCGTTCACTTGACAGCCCCATGATTTACGTGAGGCTTTGGGGTGACCACTAGATACAAACCATAACAGGATTAGGAAGCAGTGTTATGATTTATGATTATAATGTGCAATAATTTAATAAACTAATTAACGTGTCCTTTATCTCAAATATTTATCATTTTTGTAGTGAAAGTGCCTGAGATTTCCTCACCAATTTTGAAACACACAGCATACTATTATTAACCATATCATCACCTATGCAACAGACCTAAAATAAAACAAAATTTACTCCTCCATCTGATGCAGCGGCCTTTGCTACTCATTTCTTTCCACTGTTCAGCCTGAGGTCACCGCTCCAGCTCTCTACAATTAGTTTATTTTAGATTCACATTTAAGTAAGATCACAAAGTATTTTCCCAGCTGTCCCTGGCTTATTTTGCTTCGCATCATGCCTCTAATTCTATACATGTCTTCACAAATTACTGTTATTTTCTTTTTAAGGAGCACTGTGTATACGCTTCCTGTCTTTATCCATTCATCTGTGGATGCACACTGAGGTTGATTCCATAACTTGGCAGCTCTAGACGGGGAATCAAGGAACATAAGCACAGGGACATGTCTTCCACAAGCTGGTTTCAACTGTCGGGCAAGTACTCATTAGGGTGTGAGGATAATATGTTGATTTGCTTTAAGTTTTTTTATTTGTTTGTTTGTTTTGTTTTGGACAATGTCTGTACTAAATTTTTTCCATCAACACTATATAAGCATTTCTCTTTCCCTGCTTTCTTGCCAACACTAGTTGTCTTTTGTCTTTTTAAAAACAGTCATTCTCAGAGATGTTAGATGTGATTGTAGTTTGCATTTCCCTAGGGATGAATGATGTTGAGCATTTTTATGTTTTTGGGGGGCTATTTACATGCATTCTTTTGAGAAATTTGTTTGGTGTCCTAGATCTTCCACATCCTTCTTATTCTTTTGGTAGAGCTTGAGATTCTGACCCAGGAACTCATAGTAGACAAGCACCGAACCATTGAGCTACATGTACTCCTAGCTTCTCCTTGCTAATTTTTAATTTTTTATTTCTGTTGAGTATTTTGAGTAATTTGTGTTTTAGACAATAATCCCTAAGTAGATGTGTGGCTTACAAACACTCTCTCCAAGGCTGTAGGTTGTCTCTTCAAGCTGTTTTTGACTTTGCTGTGCAAAGGATTTGTAGTTCAGTGCAGTCTTGTCTAGGTTTGCTTGTGTGGGCCACACTTTTAAGGTCAAATTCAAAAATTTATTGCTGACACCAATGTCAGAAGTCAATTAAAACATAAGGATGCTAACCTCATCAATGAATCAATCTATCAATGAGTGTGTAGCTGAACGAGCTATTGGTTGATGGGGTGGGGATATACATCCAGAGGTATACTACCTGCTCTGTACCTCTTGCTTTCTTTTTGCTTCCTGAGTGGCATGGAAGATAGCGTTTTGCCTATTTTCTTTTATCCATTTTGTGGCCTTGGGTCTTATGTGTAAGCCTTCAGTTCATTTTGAATTGGGTTTAGCGGGTGGAATGAGATGAGGTGCAAACTCATGCTTCTGCAGATTGGTATTTAATGTTCAAAACACTGATTATTGAAAATACAATCCTTTTCCCATTCTGCATTCTTGTCACCTTTATAAAAATTGAGTATACACGTGTGAATTCATTTCTGAGTTATTGATCTCATTCTATTTACCAATGTTGTGTCGTCTTCTTTTTTTTTTTTTTTTTAAGTATTATACTGTCTTGGTGAGGTCGTGTGGGCTGTACTCAGTGAAGATAAAAGGGCAGGAATACCGTTTGTCTAGAAAAGAAGCCAGTTGAAGTTGGGGCCAGGTTGTTGCTGAAAATGCTCCTGCTATTTGTATATTGATTTTGTAACCTGCAATGTTTTAAGTCTTAGTCTTTTTCTGATGGAGCATTTAGTTGTTTTATGTACAAAATCATTTCACCTGAGGATGTGGATATTTTCATGTTTTGTTTTCCATTTTGGATACCCTTTATTTTATTGTGTTGCCTAGTTGCTCTTGCTAAGGCTGCCCATGCTATGTTAGATAAGAGTGGTGAAGCTGATAACCTTGTCTTGTTCCCAATTTAGAAGAAACGTTTTAAGCTTTTCCCCATTTAGTGTGACATTGGCTATCTGGTATAGTCTTTAGTATTTGAGATTTGTTTCTTCTATACCTGATTTTTTAATAGTTTTTTTTTTGTATCATGAAAAGACATTGAATCTTATTAACTGCCTTTGATGGGACTACTAGACAACAATTCCAAAACTTTTGTCCTTTATTGTATGGTTGTGCAACATCTATCAGTTTGCATATGTCAGTCTGTCCTAGCACGCTTGGGCTAAGCTTCACCTGATCATGATGTGTGATATTTTTGTTATGCTATTGAATTTAGTCTGCTAGGATTTCATTGAGAATTTTTGCATCTGTGTTCCTCAAGCAGGGGTACAGTTATGTAATTTTCATTGGCATCTTTGTCTGGTGTCTTGGTCACTGTCCTATGGAGATGTAGGCTCAACACCTGCAGCTGAAGGGAGGAGCAGTCTGTTTTGGCTCGTGGTGTCAACCCACGGTTGGCAGGCTCCAGGGCAGACATGGCATGGTGGAAGGGCCTGTGCAGGGAACACCACTCTTCTGTGGCAGCCCAGATTCGAACAGACAAGGTAGGAGCCAAGGAGAGAGAGATACCCCTCAAAGTGTGCCCTCAGTGACCCACTTCTATCCAGGCCCACTTCACCCACCTCCTAACAGCAGGTGAGCTACCAACTCATCAGTAGACTGATCTACCAATGAATACGGCACTGTGATCCAGCCACTTTTCTAATACATGAGGATTTCTTTTTCTTTCTTTCTTTCTTTCTTTCTTTCTTTCTTTCTGTCTGTCTGTCTGTCTGTCTTTCTTTCTTTCTTTCTTTCTCTCTCTCTCTCTCTCTCTCTCTCTCTCTCTCTCTCTCTCTCTCTCTCTCTCTCTCTCTCTCTCTCTCATCACAGGAGTGTGCCACCATGCCCGGTCGTGGTGGCCAGTTCAGCATGCTTAGGGGTGGGGCTGGCATGACATGTCATGCTGGGTATTGAGCGCCACCCTACCCTTGCCTAAGCAGGCTCTTAGTTCTCTGAGCTGTCTCGCCAGCCTGGGAGAAGATTTCATATCAAAACTATAACATCTGGTTTTGCAAACAGGATTTCTTCCATTTCAAATTTTAAAAATGGCTAAAGAAGAATTGGCATTAGTTATTCTGCAAATATTTTGTAGGATTCAGCAGCAAAGCAAATTGGTCCTGAACATTTTTTTATGGGAAATTTTTCCTACTATTTTAATGTCTTTAGTCTTTATCAGTCTGTTTAGATTTTTCTGTTTATTCTTTATTCAGTTTAGGTATGTTGTGTGTGTTCAGGAATTTATCCATTTTTTCTAGGTTTTCCAGTTCTGTAGCATACACTTGTTCATAGTAGTTTATTATGACCTTTTGTTCTGTTCTTTTTATTTTATTTTATTTTATTTTTGTTTCAGAACTGGGGGTTGAACTCAGACCCTTGTGCTTGCCAGGCAAGTGCTTATTCTACTGAGCTATCTCCCCAGCCCCTATTGTGACCTTTTATATCTCTGTGATATCAGCTCTAGTGTCTTCTCTTTAAACTCTCATTTTATTTCTTAGTAAGTCTATGAATAATTATTTTTTTTGCTTTATTTTTTATTACTTTTAATAAGAAATTACAAAGTGACAGTTTCAAACACATTAATAGTATGCTCCCAATAATTGATACAATACAAATTGTTGTTCTCACTGTAGTTACACAGAGCACAGAGTGTAGACGTGGTAAATTTTCTAACGGTTATTAGTACAATAGCTTTCTTCTCTTTGATCTAAGAGAAGGTAGTTGTATAGACAGTCAAATGTTCCATAATTGCAGTGGGTTACTGGCGAAACCTGAAATGTTTGAACCTGTTAATTAGAGCTTTTACAGCTCAGTGAATTAAACTACCTTTACATATTATGGGTCATGTTTACACTTTTCTGTTGCGTGGTTAAGGGTAAGTTAAAGCAAGACTGTATAACAAAACATGTAGTTTCTTTTTTATCTCCCAAGGTCATTCAAATCCCCTCAGGAATTATTTTGAAATCCTGTACAGTGCTTTGTAGAACTGTTGTCAGTTTCAGCCATCTGGATGATTCACAGCCATTGCTTGACCAGTTTGCTCTCTGGGAAGGCCTGAGAGAATGTTTTCTCTGTCGGTGACTCTCCTTAGGCACATTATATACCTTAAATCCCACTCCTCTGTGGTTTCATAATCTCCTTGAACAGAAAACTTGGGAAACCACTGAGTCATAGGATGTTATAGCACAGGTTCTGTTCTGTCCTGAGTCCTCACTTACCTTTAAGGACTAGGGCAAAAATATTGGCTATCCTTGTAGCCCTTCTTTTTCTCTAATTTTGGTTCTGTAACTTGTATTCTGAGCCCTCCAGAAGAAAAGATTAGTGATACTATTACTCTAAAACATAGGTGCTTGAGCTTAATATCATTGTATTTCTGAATATCAGACATCTTAGTCTTAACTTGGAATTGATATTTTCCATCAATCATTGCTAGTCTAAAAAATTCCTATACAATGTGATAAAAGCAGTTACACATTTGTACACAGATGTTTAGAAATATAATCATGTACCAAATTTTAGCCTGCTCATCCTTTGGCATTTTTCCTAGTCTCTTACTCTCATTTAATACCCTTTTTTGTTTACTTGTAAACCAGCCATTTACTTGAGAGATGGTATAACAGTAACTGAAATTACATTGGATGGAGCCCACATCTACAAGGCCAGAATGACAGGCATCCCAAGCATAGTTTTAGTGTTACATATTGCTATCATCAGTGTCAAAAACATTTTCAGGTTTCTTAGGACCACTGTCTAATTCATCCTGTGCATATAAGTGTGTAGTTTTGTACCTGCTAAGTTTCTTCTCTATTCTGCTTGCAGGCACATTGCTGTTTAACCCTTGCATCTTTGATTTCCATTCAGCTCTATTATGCCTCTCGATTTTTATTTCTTCTTTTGAGTACTTACACGAGGAAGACTATATGATATTCACACATGTAAGTCTGGTTTATTTCACTTATGAACATATGTTCAAGATACATCCATTTCTTTATGAAGTCTTCTAGTTTCTCATTCTTTATAGCTGAGTAATATTCCATCACATAAAAATACCACATCTTTTTCAACCATTCTTCAAATGATAGGCATTTCGGTTGTTTCCAAGATTTAGCTGTTATGAATTGGGCTGCTATAAATATAGGTGCACAGATATCACTGTGGTATGATGTTTTCAGTTCCTCTGGGAAAATGCCCGGTAGTGAGACAGCTGCATTAAATGGAATTTCCTGTTCTAGTTTTTTAAGGATTCTCCACACTGCTTTCCACAATGCTTGCACCAGTGTGCATTGCCACCAGCTTTTGAGAAAAGTTCTTATTTCCCCACAGCCTCTCCAGCATTTGTTGCTGGTTGATTTCTTTATGGTAGCTATTCTTTCTGGGGTGAGATGGTATCTAAGTGTTGTTTCAATTTGCATTTCACGGATGGCTAGCAATATGGAGCATTTCTTCATGGATTTGTAGGCTTCTTGAATTTCTTTTTCTGAGAATTATGTGTTTATCTTGGATGCCCATTTCTGGATTGGGTCTTTGAATTTTGGGATCTTAATGATATTTAGTATTTTACAAATTTTAGATAGAAGACCTTTGTCTGAATACTTATTAGTTAAAATCTTTTTGAAATATGTGGGTAGTCTTTTTACTCTGTTGGTAATTTCTTTTGACTTACAAAAACTCCTTAGCCAGAGGAAGTCTCATTCTTTGATGCTTTCTAGTGCTAAATGTGCGTTTTGATTTTTGTCC
>PVKN010013916.1:0-19582 GCA_004027915.1 Capromys pilorides | reverse complement strand
CGTGGGTTCTTCCTAGGGATGGATGTCCTCTAAATGATGCAAGACCTTTGCTCACTGACAATGTGCTAGACTGAGATTCAAGAAGTCAGCTCGTCATCCCAGGAGCCCCACGGAGCCAGGGATCTCTTTCTAGCCCTAGAAAAGGGGCTTGGGCCAGGCAGATTGGGCAGCAGGCTGAGTGGCACATATCTAGCATAAATGGACAGCAGCTGCTCACCACCACCCCAGGGCCCTCAGTCACTAGACCTTATTTTTCAAGAGTAGCTAGAAATCCAGGTTTATAAGTGCAATCTCCAAATTTTAAATTTTTGGAAACTGATTGGAGAATGTCAAGCACAGTGCTAACCAAAAGAAACCTGCATTCCTGTGGGGAGCCAGCCTGTGTTCACCAGTTTCCACTGTCCCCTGGGTGAGCTCCTCCTAGAGGAGTGGGAGGTGGGGAGGGGCCACGTAGAGGAGGCTCCAGACAGTTCTAAAGGTGACAGCAGGCCAGGCCTGTTGCCCACTGTACCTCCTAGGTCTTGGTTGTCCACACATGCATGCCTGATCCCTCTCTGTGCCAGGATGGAGTGGGCAAGGAGGAGACAGGCACCAATCCTCAGGGAGATAGTTTGAACAACTGGGCTCAGTGGGAGGGGCCGTGTGGTTTGATCTCTCATACGATCCCAAGGAGAAGGGATGGTAACCACTAAGCCCACTTTATAGATCAGGCAGGAAATAGCCACAAGGACAAGAACAGAGCTTCTCAAGAACGTAGCAGATACTATTACTCAGTGAGGACTAAGGATATAAGAGAACCTGTGCTGTAATATCCTATAATTCAGTGCTTTCCCAAATTTTCTGTTCAAGGAGATTATGGGACCACACGGGAAAGGGATAGATGAAGTATAGTGTGCCTAAGAAGAGTCACCTAGAGAGAAAACATTTTCTCAGGCTTTCACAAAGAGCAAACTGGTCAAGCAATGGCCGTGACTCACCCAGATGGCTGACACTTACAAAAGTTCTACAAAATGCTGTATATGGTTCCAAAGTAAATCCTGAGGGGATTTGACTGACCTTGAGAGATACAAAAGTTACATGTTTTGCTATACAGGTCATGCTTAAACTTGCCCTTAAGCACCCAGTAGAAAGTTTAACCACAAGGCATAAAACAGAAAGCTAGATTAGAATGCTGAGCTTTAAAAGGCTTAAATCAACAGCTTCTAACATTGCCAGTTTTACCAATAACCCACTGTGACTATCGAACATTGAATTATGCATACAACTACTTTCTCTTAGCTCAGTGAGAAGAAATTTGGTTGTACTAATAATGATTTGAAAAATTATAACACCTACACCCTGGGCTCTGTATGACTAATAGGAGGACAACAATATGCATTGTATCTAATACTGAAATGTGCTAATAAGGAATTTTGAAACTGTCACATTGTTATACATTGTTATTTCTTATTAAAAGTAATAACAAAAAAATAAAAAAGAACATAGCAGAGACTAGATTTGAACCTCACTGCTTGACCAGGGAGCCCTGGCTTGTGGCCACCACTATATGTTATCCCATGGGCTATGAGATGAACTACCCAGGTTTCTGCTTCGTAACTCTTGGAATTGTGCAGTGTGTAATCTGTACAGACATACATGCCAGCTCTGTGGTTGCAGCAAATTGAAAAAGAAAAATGCAGCAGCTTAAGCATTTATCAAGGTATATGAAGCCCTGAGGCTTAGCCCAGGAATGTGCATGCTGGCACTTCCCCTGAGAGCCCTCTTCACAATACAAGTCATGCTCCCAACTGAAGAAATACACTGCATCCTTGGCCTAGACTTTCTGCCTTCCATGACTACCTTGAGAGAAGCAAAGAACCTGCAGGAGAATAGCACTTCCTGGCTCTTCCATCCACCTGCCATTTCTCGTCTGTGAAAGGGAATCATGTTCCCATCCTCAGAGTTACTGCTAGGACGTGAACAAAATGGTGAGACTGGGATTTGAGCCCAAATAGCTCTGACTTTTTCACCCTCCAGCAGCTGCTGGACAGCAGCTACTCACCCTCACCCTCTTCATCTATAGAATGGTTTTCAATGTCTGCTCAGATTGGCCACCATTAACTCTGTAATCGTCTCTGTGACCTCCTTCAGTTGGAAACATGCTCAAGCAGGCCATGTCCACTTCCTACATACAACCTTCCTTGGCTCCCATATTCTTTGGGCGGCGGGCCTAATCCTTCAGGAATCAGCAGCAGCCCACCACAGCAGGCCTTTGTAAGGCAGAAGCAAAGTGGCAAGGAGTGTGAAGGAGACTGACCACACCTCCTGCTGCCTGCTGACCCTTGTTACTGTTCCTGGAGTCAGGGAGAGAGGAGCAAGGGCAGGGCCAAGACCCCTCCATCAATTGTCCTGGGTCTCCCCAGGAGGGTGCTGGGGAGAGAGGATCTGGTCACACCTATTATCCTGGGTTGACAGGCATTGGGAAGAAGGGGACAGGAGGGACAGTATTGAAATTGGCCCGGGATCCTCTTCCTTCTCTGCTCCCTGCTCCTCCCTAAGCTCTGTATTTTCTTGGTCAGAGGGTGCTGTCTAAGAGTTGCCCTGAAACCTCTCAGGGCCCAAATGTCTCTAGGGATGTGAGGAAGACAGGCAACCTTTGCTCAGGCCCTCGGTCTCCTTAATGCCTGAGAGGCAGGCACTGAACAGCCGTGAGAGCCCTTGAGAGAGCTGTGGACCAGGGAGAATCTCCTCTCTTTTGAAACCAGTGCTCCCTCCATTGCATTCAACATTCAATGAGCGGGTAGTGCTCTTAATCTCTCCAGCTTCCAATGAAAATAATTCAGATTTCAACATTTTTAAATTGCCACCAAGACTGCTAGGTTTTCTGTTCTTAAAAATTTGCCAGATATGCTGGCATATGGGAAGCCAGAGCTATGACATCCACCCTTCGCCCTCATCTCCACCCCCGGCCTCCCTGAACTCGCCCCTCCCTTACTGTGCCATGAGCCAGGGCTTTCTTACCATCCCAATTCAAAAGCCACTTCCTCCCTGAGCCAGCTGGAGCTGTGGGAAGGCCTCCCTGACACTTTAGGTAGCCTAGCAGAAGTAGAAATTTCTTCCTCATCCTTCTCTTCTTGTGGTCCCTTGCAGGATTCTGGAGCTAGCAATGGTTTCGATCAGGTTTGTTCCCCAAAGGCTCATGTGCCTGGAGCTTGGCCCCCACTGTGGCAATGTTGTTCCCATGAGTATGAGTTGTTACAAAAAAGCAAGCCTAACCCCTGAGTGCCCACTTACTTCCTGTCTTGCTGCATCATACTCTCTCCCATGGTGAGGCCATCAGCCACTCCTGACACAGTCAAGGGGGCTCCACCAGACTTCAAAGCACCCATCCAATTCTGTTCTTTCAGCTGCCAAAACTGTGAGCTGAATAAATCTCTTTTCTTTGTGGAGTATCTGGCCTCGGGCATTTTGTTGTAGCAACAGAAAATCAGATAAGATAACAAGAAAGGAGAGGGTGAAGTTGAGCTTTTCAGGATGCACAGGGAACTTCCAACTTTCCTGTTGTTATCCTCTCAGAGCACCAACTCCACATCCATACCCCACGTCTACATCATTCACCTTGCAATGGATGCCACACGCTATATCTCAGGTGTCATCAAATCTCACCAAAGGGTGTTATGAGACTGCCAGAAGTTTAGCGCAGACACCAAGCAGGAGAGGATCAGGTACCTGGAGAAGGCTGTCACATGCACACAAGTAACAGTTACAGATCAATCATGAGCTAATGTATGCGAGTGCCTGGCCAACAGCAAACATGTAGTAAAAGTAGCTGCCATTATAACGATTATTTTTAAACATCAAAAAGTAATGTTTTCTTCAGCACTTTTTGGTTGTAAGATTCAACGATCAAAACCTAACCCAAACAGAAAGATCATGGGTTTACATGACCCAGGCACTGGGAGCACAGAGTATGGAAAAGTTCAGACTTATAACCTAATAGTTCTGTTCTGGGAATGAAAAAGAAAACTATTCTTCCCCAGCTCAGGTGAGGAAAATCCAAGGGAAGGATTTTGATTGGTCTATCTGAGATTATCTGCATATTCCTGGACCAATCACTACAGGAGCTGCATTGGTCCAACTAGAGCAATGCCCAGTCTTGTCCCTAGCTGGAGCTGATTGGCAGCTCCGTCTCAGCCACAGTACTGGATGAGAAGGAGCAAGTGCAACAAAGGAAGAGTGGAAAGGGAATCAGTATCCTACCCAAGGCAGGTAGAACATCCCATAACTAGATCCTTCCAATGCACAGAACTGCATCACTCAGAGAAATGTTAGCTGCCCTGAATGGATGGGGAAAGTAGTCTTAAGACTATGGTACAGCTTGCCAAAGACCACCCAAGTTATAAGTGGTGGCTCTGGTGAGGAAATTCAATGATACTCAATATCTGTCTCCATAGTTTGCGTTGCACCTGATCCCATGAGCCTGACACGCAGAGAGAAGAGGACTGACCAGGTACAGCTGCTAACATTCCACACAGCTGAGCCAGCCTTGCCACAGCCAGCACCAGCTCCCACTGCTCTTGGGAGACATCTTCAAATAGTGAACTTGACTTTTTTGGACACAAGAAGGAGGGGCCAAACAATCTGAAGAACAAGGTAGCAACCATCCTCAGCCCTAAAACACTGATGACACTGAGATTAGAAGTCCTAGATCAGATGTAAAGCCATCTTGGTGAGGGATCCAGAAGGAAAAATCATTTTAATGGAGCAAGGAAAGAAAAATACTTATCATATATTGAGCTATGACTGCCCTCCAAGGTCAATATTCAATGATATTCAGGAAAATGGATTTCACATTACCTCCCCTTGAGTAGAGACGTGCAACCTCCTTCACCCGGAGTCACAAGAATGGAGGGAAACCAGAAGGGGTGTTTCCATCAAGACTCACCATTGGGACCAGCTGATGCCCCTGGGAGGAGCCCAGGGCCCTGGGAGGAGGAATAACTCAGTCTCTTATGATATCTATGAGAACCTGACTCTTCAAGACATTAAAAGCCCGTGTCTGTCCACTCCCCTGACCCATTCATCCTCCATCTCACTGTAGCTTCTTTAATTTTTCCCAGTAGTGCCTAGGAATTTTCTTTTATATCTGCTATCATCAACATCTATCAACACTGCGTCCTCATCAGTGAGTGCTTCCTGAGAAGTGTGGCTAATCTGACTAACTGATGTTTGCTGGAGTGACATACGTGTCCTGGGCTAAGGTACCTCCTATCAGTTTGCCCTCCAGGAAATACAATGGATACCTCCTGGAGAGGATGTTCTGTATTAGAATCCCATGGCTAACACTGGGATCACTCCTGACAGACTGTCAGGGAAAGACTTGCTGAGCATGTCTAACATGCCCTGTATGACCTGTAAGGTGGAAGGTTTCATCTACTGTTTCTAAATGTTTCTTGAATCTGTATTACCTCCTTCTGTACTACACTATCCAGGGAACTGATTAAAACAGTTGAAGTAAACCAGCCCCCTTCAGAAGCCTATCCTCTCCACTGACTCAGAGACCACAGACTGATGGATCTGAGAGAGATGACTCTATGCCTAGATCCAGCCTAACCTATGGGAGGACAAGAAGCCTTAGCTTTCTCCCTCTTGGAATGCTTATTTCTGGAGCATTTCTTCTCAGAACCAAATCATCATGCTGGAAGTCGAAGCCACATAGAGAAGTCGCTCATACGTAGAAGTCAGCCACTCCAATTGAGTTCTCAACAGTCATCCAGCCACAATGCTGGCCATGGAAATCATGCAGCCACAGTGCTAGCCATGGGAGTGTACCATCTTGGGTATTAAACACCAATGAGTCCCCAACAACTGCCGCCTTAACAGACATCCTAGGGAACAGAATCGTTCCAATGAGCCTAGTCCACCCACAGAGTTTATAAGACAGGTTATGTTAAGCCACTGAATTTTGTGGTATTTTGTTACATAGGAATAGGTATCAGAACACCAGGTTCAAGTTCTCATCTTGGGTCAGTTGTAACAGTTTCGTAACTGACTTCTTAACCTCCATAGCCACCTACTTCACAGTTATTTTCCAAACCCAGTACCAATCAGGTCATTTTCCTGCTCAAAACTCTAATGGCCTTTCGCCCATAGCATACATAGTCTTTATCCTATGAGAGAGTCATTCAGAGTCACCTGGACAACTTTTATAGAAAGCAGATATTTTGCTTAGAGGCTTAGAACCAAGGTATCAGATTGTGTAAAAGCACATACGTGTGGTGGGTTAAATCATTTGTCTACAATTCCTCCTTGTCTATCTCTATCAGGATTCAATGTGAATAGAAAGGTTCTCCCACAACCCAGTGTTGCACTTGGGCATGTGGCTTATTTTGAGCTGCTCAATATGAGTAAAAGTGATACAGTAGTAATTCTAAGTCAAAGCCATAAGAGGCATTGTATATTTCCACCTTTCCTTTTATTTCCCACAAAACTTTTACTACTGATAGATCCCTTCCTTTCAGCCTGAATCACAAAATGAGAGACATACAGAACAGATCTAAAACCAATCTCCAGTCTGGATCCAAGTTCCACTAATACCAGTCAAGTTCATCAGAGTAACCCCTCACAAACCTCTAGAAAGAAAAAGAAATGTTTGTTGTCATGTGCCCTGGGAAGGGTCACTTGTTACACAGCACCATCATAGTAAGAGTTAACTAAAGTATCAGGTAGTTTGGAAACATATCCGTGGTAAAGAGCCAATAGGCCACAGGAAAACATTCCACTCACAGCCTGGTGATAGACTTCCTCAGACCTTGCGCATTCAGTCTCATCTCCAAGCTTCCGCTTCTGAACCACTCAACATTCTGGGTGCTAACAGAAACTAATCTGTATAAACCCTAACAGAAAAAGGATGCAAAGGTGACTATAAAATCAGACTGAGAAAACGAACAGAAGCAGGAAAAATCAGGCAGATGGAGTCAGAAGAGGCCACATGTAAGTGGAGAGAGATCCTCATGTGAACCTAGGAACAAGGGCTGGATCTGGAGCCAGTGGATGCAGGGAGGGGACCTTCTACTCTCCCAGCTGCTGGACATGGGAGCACCCTTGGCTCCTCTATGCCTTCACCACTGTGGGAAACAAGAACAGCTGCCTGTCTTCTCAAGAGGGCAGGGTCACACACCAGGCTGCACAAATCCTCACAAACAGCTCAAATAGCTTCATAGTCCCTACAAATAGGAAAGGAGGCCATGCTTAGGAAGCTCCCAAATGTTCTGTGGCACATAGAAAGTGCCACACGAATGTTTCTCAATTAAATATTAAAATACAGAACTTGTAGTTCAGAAGGTAAGTAAAGCCCTGTGACTGCTCTTTCCCAATACAGGTCTTTTCAAGGCCCACTTCAAAGACCCCCCTTTTGTGAGGCCTTCCTTGCTCTCTAGGTGGGAAACATCTTTTCCTCAGGGGCCCAGATTTGGCATTTGGCTTTCCTGTCTTATTCTGATGTACAGTAGAAACCAGTCTGTTGTGAACGTGGGAGGTATGAGGTTTTCTGGGTGCCACACAGGTACTCAGGAAGTCCAAACAGACACCAGAAACTACATAAGGGAACCCCAGGCTGCCTCACCACCCTCCAGATTCAGGCTGTGGGAACAACTCATTTCTGCTGCTGCAGTTAGAACCCAGTATGTGTAGCTTGACTCAGCCCCAGGCCTCCTGGTGAAAGCCACAGAGCAAAAGGCCTCTGGGTGGGAAACCACACCTGCTTCAGCCTTCAGCCTTTCATTAAAGTTCTTTGCTGCTTGGACTCAGTGGTGTGAATAGTCAATAGTCACAGATTCAGATTTGCTGTGTATTGAGCCAGTCCTTTCCGACACTGGGCCTCAGCTTTTCGTTTGAGAGAATGAGAGAGGACCTCGATGAGGTCATTTTCCTTAGATATGTGGCGCAAGCAGTAGGACACTTGGCTCGATCATATACACAGACTGACAAGGGGAGGTGGGGCAGCCACTCTACACAGACCTCTCCGGGTTTTAGTCTAAGCAACTAGTGGAGCAGAGGCCCCACAGGTGCCGCACTTTGTCTAGTCACACTTTTCCCCTCCAGATGGTATGCCACTCCCTCTAGAGCAGGAGCTGCTACCTGTCTCCCAGTATCCATGCCCCCGTGTTCTTTTTTTAGCAATCCCACAGCCATAGAGTTAGATATCACACTTTCCTACCTCCTCAGGGGCTGAGTGGCCCTGTGTGAGGAGGACAGGACCAGGCACAACATGAGCGCACCCTTCACATTTTCCTGCCATTGTTTTGACGTTTGGAACATAGATATGGTACAAAGATCCAGCCTCAACCCAGGGGAGGACAGAGGACAAAATGGGAGCTACCAGAGTCCCTGACCCACTTTGCAGAGTCAAATCACCATCCGGGCCACTTCCTGACTTGGAGATTCATACGAGAAAAAGAATCTTCTCCTTTGTCCCCAATGCTGTGCTTTGGACAACTGTTCTTATGGCAGCTCACCTTGGTCCGTTGCTGGTACCCCCAGGTCTCAGACACTGCCCACAGGGGCTGTGAAGCTAATCTTGATGGAGAGAGGAAAGGAAGGGGACAGAGAGGGCCAGGGAAGAGATGCATTTGCTGAGTATCCCTCCATTCTAGGAGTCTCTCTCCATCACCTGGAAAGCTTGATTTCTCTGACTGGAGACCATTACTCTCCTTGAAAAGACAGGCACATTTCATTCATTCTGAGAAAATATCTACCAGTACTTGAGTCCGAATAACATAATTTCTCAGTTACTCTTTTTTCCCCTCCTCAAATAAAATGGTTCTCAATGAGGACGGCTTACAGAGCAGTTGTACAAGTTCTTCTGTTTGTGACAAATATCAGACCTCAAGAAATAGAAAAAAAGGCATGTGCTTGTACATGGTCACACCAAATATTAAAATGAATTTCTTTGAAGTTTAAGAGATAGACAAGTTAATCAATTTCCCTACTTCGAGGACATTCTAAGTGACATGGTCTTCTGTTCTTTTATGCTACTACTAGGGCATCCCAGGCTGACCCAAACTGCCCCCTAGCAGATGTCCTCATCATTGTTCCTGCACCCTTGGTGCAAATGTCAGCCCAGTGAGAAGGACAAGTAACATCTGAGCATTATTATGAAAATAATGCTGACCTCATGGCCGCTGAAAGGCCCTAGGGATGGCTGGACATTCTCAGACCTTACTTTGATAAGCACTACCTTTCACTGGCCTGCTTTTGTCATAAGCATACACACGTGCATGTGCCCACACACACACACACACACACACACACACACACAGAACCTCTCTCATCTGACTTTATAAAGAGCGTTTGAATATCTGAAAGGGAAGGACGTCATCTCAGAAGAAAGGGAAGTCCACTAAAACGAGGGCATTCAGTTTTATGAACAACTCATTGCATTGTCCTTATTCTTCTGGTTTTGCCAAGGCTGGGGGCAGAGGCCAGCATGGAGGGCTGGTGTTTGGAAACTGCCTCCAGCCTGACACACCCCTCTTGTGCAGATGAGAGAAACTTTATCCAAAAGGGTGTGTGCTGGAGGAGACCAGCTGGACATAGCTTTGATGAGCTGCGGCCCCTGCCACCGCTTGACAGACTGCAAAGTATACTTGGACATCCACCCTATCCTCCAGAGGAGCTGGAGAAGAACTGCCCAGATGGAAACCCCAAGGAGGTCTTCACGGAAGCAGATGGAGAGAGAAGCCGCTGTAGACCACTGTCCTAAGGGACAGCCTGGAAAATGGGTTTCATTCATCGTTCAGCCATAGCATCAGGGCCTTTCTGGAGAAGAAGCCCCTACATGAGTCATGCTGGAGGAGACACATGGGCTTACCAATGCCCCTGTGTGCATATCGCCACATAGGACCACACACCCACCATGAGCGTCTGCCTCCAGCATGCCCTGTGCACACTGCTTCACCATATCCACTGCCCCCTGAAGCACGCAGGAAGGCTGGGCACATGGGCAGCCACCAGGCCTGGCAAGTTGTTTCCTCTCTCAGGACTCAGTCTCCCAGTTCTAAGGAGGGGAAGAGAACTGAGGAGGAGGCTCTGTGTCCAAAGTCTCTGCCAAGGTGTGTTCTGTACGTCTACAATGAAAGGGGAACACTTTGAGGACCATTTGGCTCAGCCAGGAGGGGTGGTAGTCTGGGTTACTCAGTGGAGGATGCAAGGCAAACTTGGTGGTGATGCGCCTGAGAGTGCAGCAGGGAAAGAAAATAACTTGGGGGTGCAAGATTCACCATTTGTGAGGGTCTAAGCATGATGGCAGAAGTGCAGCACAGAGTCTCCCTAGAAAATCAGCAGTGGCTCCTAGAGTGGAATGTCCCTGTCCACCTGCGTACCCCTTCCCAGCCGGCACCAGTGAGCATGGAAGCTGGGCCGAGCCAGTTCCTAGGGGAGGCACGTGTTAATTCTAAGTGTTAATGTGACTCGCCAGAGGGTGCCCAGATATTGGGCCTAATATTACTCTGGGTGCCTATCACAGAATTTCTGCATGAAACTAACATGTGTCTTGGTAGGGCCTCAGCCAATCAGTGAAGGTCTCAATGGAGCAGTCTACAGACAGAGGGAGACAGAACTCACCTGACCAAACACTTGAGCCAGAACAGGGGTGTTTTCTACCTCTGAGCTTCAACCAAACTATCAATTTTTCTTGAGTCTCAAGCTTGCCTGCTTTCAGACTGAACCTACATCATTACTTTCCTGTTCTCAGTCTTCAGGCTGTAATTATCTGTGGATGCTCCTGGATCCCTAGATTTCTGCCTACTGATCTCAGAACTTCTTGACTCCATTGTTGCATGAGGTAGTTCCTTGTTTTGTTTATATGTATAAACCCGCTGTCTGGCTTTGCTTCTCTGGAGAATCCTGAGGAATATACAGGCCATGTGACAATACCTGAGAGCCACACTCTGGCAGCAGCCTCTGTAAAGGAGCAGAGGGACATGAGACTGGGATTCCTCTCTGTGCTCACATTCCCTGTCCTTTTGCAGGGCATCAGATGTAATGGGCAGGTGCCTCCCAGCCCCCCAAGCAGCACCTGGTCTCTCGCCTCCTCCTCCTCCTCCTCTCTATGCCCGTCTCATTCTCTGTGCCAGTGGGCACAGAGGGAAATAGATGTTGGAGTACAGTTGTGTACATAAGTAGTTGGGCTTAACTCCTGCTACAGGCAACTTGGCAAGAAAGCCTGTGTATTAGTCAGCTTTCTGCCACCATAATAAATTATCTGAAAATAACAACATAAAGAAGGAAAATTTGATTCTACCTCACAGTTTCAGGTTTCAGTTCATGGTTCGATGGCTCCATTGCCTCTTGGCCTGGGGCAAGGCAGAAACATTATGGCAGAGGGTCATGATAGAGGAAGGCTGTTCATTTCTTGAGAGAGAGAGAGACAGAGAGACAGAGACAGAGAGACAGAGACAGAGAGAGAACCCGCACTGGTGGGCTTCCTTCCACTTTTGTTTTGTTTGTTCCCTTAGCATTGGATAGTGCTGCCTACATTCAGAGTAGGTCTCCCCTCATTTGTGGTCATATATGCCAGTCATGTTTGCAACTGCCCACAGATACACCCAGAACTAAGCTTGACCAATTTCCTAGGCTCCTCAGTCCAATCGAGTTGACTGTCAGAATGGAGCATCACACTGAGACAGGAGGCCAGTCTGCCACAAGACACTGAAAGAGAAGTGGGAGAAAGGAGGACCAGTCAGGAGCCTCAGGCTGAGATGCACATCTGACAGTCTTGACCAACTCCAAAGACAACACCCTAGAGGAGCCCCATATAGGCAAAATACCCCTTCTAGGCCTGGCCCCACATTGTTTCTTTATCTCTGACCAGGAGCTTCTTAGGATGAGAGCAGCCTGGCCTTTGGGTCAGAAGTAGGTGGTAAACGTGCTGCACCCAGCTTGGCTGCAACTGCAGCTGAATGGCAAGGTTGTCCTTGAAAGGAGATCCAAGGTGTGCCTTCACGGTGACTGCACCAGATGTGTACACAGAAGCACTTTCTTCATCTTTTTTCTTTGCTTGGTCTGACATATAGAATCAAGTCAAATCCACATAGGACACTTCATCTACCATGCTGGCAATACCGATGCTACCAGGTGGCACTCAATATATGCTTTTGGGATGTCCGACCTACATTTTTGGATGGAATCCTGACACTGACCCTGCACAGGCAGGGATGACCACTGTAATTATTAGTATGATTGTTTTACAGTGTGGGGGATTGAACCCAGTGCCTTCACACTAAACTAAATCCCTAGGTCTTTCTTAATTTTTAAAGTTCTTTCTAAACTAAATTGTTCAGGTTAGGTTTAAACATGAGATTCTCCTGCCTCAGTTTTCCACACGACTGTGATTACAGACATGCACTGTTTTTTTCTAGATAAGGGAACTGAGTTTCAGAGAGGTCCTCCGAGTTGCCCATGTTCTCACAGCTTGTTGCAGCTGGGACCAGGACTTCAGCCTGGGTTTGTCTGCTCTAGAGCCTGAGTGTTGGAGCCACACCTGTAAGAAAAGAGCAATGGCTTGTGGCTTGTAGCTACATGTAGTCCAGGGGTTCTGGAGACTGAGAGGCCCTGGGGGATGAGCACCAGCTGCAGTGCACCAACAAAGGAGTCTTCATTCCCCCTCAGAAGGCCAGATGCGGCAGGGATTCTCATCAGATCTGATATGGTTTTAGGCTGGAAATGTGTTGCGATGGTAGCAAGCAAGGCAAGGCTCCACGAACCTAACCCAACGGCAGGATGGAGTTTAAGTCTGTGGTTAGTGAGAAGAGGACAGCACATGTGTGTCCCTAAAGTTGCCTCCGTGGTGGTCTCTGGGATTTCCTTGCTCAGATGAGAACTGGCTTGACCTACTGGGCTACACGAGCTCCGTTTCTAGAGCTAAATCAGAGTCCCAACTCCAAGGCACTCTTTCTCTGACCCCTCACCTCCTCTAGGCATGCAGAGAACTTAAGAGTGTCCCTGGGTGTCTCTGTCTCTAGAGTTATCTTTCAAGTCACCATAAGAAAGGAAAGAGGCTAATGTCCCAACTCCATCTACTCAGTGTAATTTAAAAGCAAAGGGTATAAAATCATATCAAATGAGTTGAATTCGACAATTAGATAATTAAACTTTATAAAAGATTGTCCTGATCTATGTTTCAGGTGAATCCAGCCTGGCCTTAATAAGTTTTCCAAGAAACTCAGGGAGGAGGAGAGAAGGGAAGTGTTCCAGCCACCTCTGGAGCTGAGGCTTAGCTGCTCGTGGTTCCTGGGAGAGGTGTGGGGATGACTTGGAGAACTGAGAGGACTCATTGTTCTACAAAGTTCCTGCTGATGGATGTTAATCTCCATGGAATGAACAAATATGGCTTTCTTAGACTAGGAGCCACCAATTTCTGGGACAAAAAATCATTAGAAATGAAGTATTGTACCAATGATCAGATGGGCAGTAGGAGTCCATCTGCTGGGATCCAATGCACTCAACTCAGCTGATGGAACAGTGTTGGGAAGTTCAAGTTCCTTCAAATCCACTCTGCTTCACCTTCCATATCTGTAAAATACAGATGATGGTAGCAGTAACCACCTCCCCAGGACATGTCAGGGCTGGAGGGGTTGATATACACAGGCCCACAACCGTGTCTGCTAAATACATGCCCCAGTACTAAATATTCTCTCAGTGCTATATCCTGAGGTGGCGACAAAAGAGCTTCAGGCCTCTGGAGGCTTCATGTTTTCAGCTCAGGCATCTTGTTTGAAGCTAGCATTTATTCTCCTCAAGCCTGGGTCAGCTAATTTGAGAACCAAAATAGCTATCTCACAGTACTATTGTAAAAAAGAATGGAACTATGGAAGGAATCATTCTCTATGTTGTAAGCAGCATTCCTGGCTTGTGCAGTGCAGTCTGAGCTATCATTCCTAGCAGTCTTGATGATGAACATAAAGCAATCAGCTCACCAGAGATAATACCCATCTGCCTCCTTCCGTGTAATGCACCTATCAAACCAGCCGCTTTACCTCAAAAAAAATGTGCTGTGCACCTTCCCAAGTGTAGTGGATGTAGAAGCTGAGGGAGAGTGGTGCCCTCCCTAATCCACAAGTGTCTTTGCCCAAGAGGAGCAAGAGTTTAGAGCAAGCAGTAGTCCCAACCCTGCTGTCAGGTAGGACTAGACTCTGTGGCAGCCTCCAAGGATGATGCACTGCTCAGCAGGCCAGAAAATGAAGCCAGAAACAGCAGGGGCATCTTCCTGAAAGAGTGGCCTGGGCAACACCTTGACACACAGGCATCATGTGAAGGAGAAGACCCTCTGGAGCCCTGGCTGCATCTGCAAAGGAGGAGCGGTCACACTATCAAAACGTTGCCATATTTGATTCTATTATTATTATTACGTTATTATTATTATTACTTGGTAGTTCTAGGGATGGAATTCCCTAAGCTACATTTCTGTTTATTTTTTTTTTTTTAAATCTTTGAGACAGGGCCTCGCTAAGTCATTAAATGAGGTCAGATAATCTCTCCTGGTGGCTCCTTAGCATCACCCAAGGCTGCCCTCCAACCCTAGGACAGGGTGGCAGTGAGGGCTGGACAAGGCTTGGGGCCTGGGCCCCTTATCCCCCAATCAGTTAATCCTCTTGAAATGAGACAACTCCAAGAGAATCCCAAACGACACTATTTTTCTATTACCCTTCATTACAACCACTTAGATCTTTTATTTTATTACAAACATTCTTTAGCCTAGTCACCGGCTGATCTCCTAATTGGAGCTTCGGGCTCCCCCTGCCCCCCAGATCAAAGCTACCCTGTTTGTTTGTGGAGGACGGAGGACGAATCGTCTTGCTGGCCTTTGAACATGAAGGCCCCTTTGTTTTCTAGCTGAAGTCATCCCTGGCACCGGGCAAAAGAAGGTCCAAGGGGGAGCCTCTGGGGGTGGGAATTCCGAAACCTGGTCCAACACTTGGACTAGAGCATGAGGGGGGAAAAACTTTCCAAGGAGGCCACCAACCTCCCTGTCTCCCTCTAGAGGGGAGGCTCAAACTGGCAGCACTAGGGTTTATTGTATTCTAATCCATGTATTTTATGTATTTGGTGGTCCTAGGGATAGAATGCCTTAAACTACATCCCCAGCTCCACCTTTTTATCTTTGAGACAGAATCTTACTAAGTCACTAAGTTAATAATGCTTGATTCAAACTTCTGATCCTCCTGTTTCAGCCTCCTAGACTGGGGATGACAGGCTTGTGCCACCATCCCATGACATTTCTTTTTTTTTTTTTTTTTGCCAGTTCAGCCTGCCCTGAGGGTCGGGCTGGTGCAGCATGTGGTGCTAGGCATTGAACCTCGGTCCTTGTGCACCTACCTAAGCAGCTGCTTTAGACCACAGAGCTATCTCAACAGCCCTGACAATTTTTTACTTAACTACTAATTCCCTGTAATTCTCTATTTTTTAATGTATTTGGTACAGGGCCTCACTACACAGCTTGGACTCATAGAAATCCTCCTGTCTCAGTCTCCCCAGTGCTGAGATTATAGGCCTGCGCCACCACGCCTGGTCTTGTGTCCAGCTCCGAGCTCCCGGGGACAGGGCTGGCACAGCATGTGGTGCCTAAGCAGCTAACTGAAATATTAAGAGATTCCAAAAGGCTGAAAAAGACAGAAACTTAACTAGCTCTTAAAGAAATAGAGTATCTCTATTCTAATTTCTTTTTAAAATCAGAATGACTGTGGAGAAGATGAGAAAGCCATCTTCTTGGTGGTCTTGCCTAGTCTTCGTGCATTTGAGTTTTCTACCCTGTGCAGGCTTTTTTTCTTTTTAAACTGTTGCTGTAAACTGTGGTTTTTCCTGGAAGTTCCTGGTTTTGTGGGTTGCAGTACTGCAGATTGGACACAGAGCCTTTACATTGAGCTACATCCCCAATCTCCTTTCTATTTCTTTTCTTTCTTTCTTTCCTTTCTTTTTTAAGTCAGGGTCTCATTAAATTGCTCAAGATGAGCTTGAAACTTGCTCCACTTGCCTCAGCCTCTCAGCGTGCTGGGATTACAGGCGAATTTTCATACTCCCAGGCTCACCACTAGAATCTCACGTTCACCATTGGAAATAAGGTGGGGGAATGACTATGCCCCTTCATGGATGGGAAAATTGAGACCCTGTGGCATTCAAATAGCTGACCTGAGGTCACACAGAGGTTAATGATAGGCTCAAAAGGCAGGAAGAACTAGACCAGAGGAAAGCATGAACGCCTATTTGTTTTCTCTTGTCCTAGCACAATGGTTAACAAAACTACTTTGGAAAGGGAAAGTACAGTGCTGCCTCCCATGCCTTGGGGAGGCTTTCTGTAAGCCCTGAGGTCTGTTCTGTATAAGTTGCTGAGTAGACACAACCCTCTCTATGCAGTGGTCCTGTGCTGTGAGCTATGTTTTCTGCATTCTGCATTGGAGAAAACGAAGTCTCTGAAGGCTCAAGGATGTTCCTGAATCTGTATAGTGAGGCAAAAGCTTAGCCCCAGGCCTGCCTGATTCAAAAGCCTAGTAAAGTAATTCCATCCTATGCTCATCATGAGCTGAGCAGATTTTAGCCATAGCTTCTGAGAACCTCAGGAGTCTTGCACAAGAGGGAACTGAATTCCAGAGGACACATCTGCCTTTTAGGATGGACCTCAAGCCCCGGCCCCACCTTATTCATCCTGCCCTCCCTCAAAATGGCCAACGGAACCATTGGCAGATGGAGACTGACTCAAGCTGGGCCAATCAGATTCTCCTTTTGGGAAGTTGGGATTGAGGCTCAGACACATAAACCACATCAGAGTGGTCAAAAGTGGACCATGAGCAAGTATAGGTGATAAGTAGTCTACAAGAAAAGGAAGTGAAGCCCTTGCTCTGAGAAAACCAGAGGGCTCTGGAGTGCTGTAGCAGAAGCTCCCCTTCCTATGCCAGACCTTCTGGGGGCCCAGCTCCACCTCAGGCCCCTGCCCTTTGACCTTACCCTGTATCTTGCCATGGGAACCATTTCCTGTGTGAGGTGATTTCAGAGCCTGTGTGCACGTACAGCTGTACAATCCCCACAGAAGTGGAACACGTCACATCTAGAGTCGAATCCTGCTTTCACCTTGGCTGTGTATTCTTACCAAAGTCACTTAAGCTTAGTTTCTCCTACTTCTGAAATGAGAGGAGTAAATTCTCTTTGAAGACATTCAAGATAAATGATACAACTGGGGATCTTTGCACACAGGACCCAACTGAGGAGGTGCTTGATGCCTGGCAGGTGCTTTCATCCCTGTTGCTGTTGTTTGAAAGCTTCAGTGACAGGCAGAGCTAGCAGGAATTGTAACCAATTCTTGATGACCCCGCTTTGCAGACAGCCCAATTTTCATCATCCACCAGCTTCTTTCCATCACCAGTTTCTGCTTGCTCAAGAAAGACATTTATTTATTGTTGGTTGAAGTGCACTTGTGGAGGGAAATCACTTAAAGCAGGCATGAATTTCACTGTACAACATCAGGTATATTTTTAGAAATGTCTTTTTTATTTTTCTAAACTGAATGGAGGGTGGAAAGTGACCTCAGCAAGATGGAAGTAGTTTCAGCATGCACAGAAACATTGATTTGAACAATTATCCATGGACCAAAGTACTTTCACATGAGCTAAAGAATCCAGATGAGAAATTATAGCACTGAGGTTGAGCACTGAACAAAGAGAGCTGGATAGGGTACCAAGTCTTTAACCTCCACCTTCTGGGAGGCTGAGACATGAGGATTGAAAGCTTGGGCCCAGTCTAGAAGACTAAGCCAGACTGTCTCAAAATTAAAAAAAAAAAAAAGCCTGAGGATTGAGTACAGTGGTAGTGGGCCTCTTGGTTCTATCTCCAGAACCAAAGAGAAGGAAGAGGAGGAGAAGAAGAAAGAACAGAAGGAGGAGACAGAGAGAAAAATGAAAGAGAAAAGGAAAACAAGAGGAAGATGGGAGAGGGAAGAGAAGAACAAGAAGGGGGTGGTACCAGCAATACGTTGAAGAGGAGAAGGACAGTTACCCACATCACATCTCCTCAGACCTGGGCAGCACCGCACAGATATACGCACTAGGAGGGAAGGAAAGTAAGACAAGCAGTGAAACCCGAGTTCACCAAAGACTCCAGATCAGGCCCACCCCAGTGAATCACTGTGTCAGGCCAGCCCCTGCAACACCAGATCAATGTTCAAGGTCTCAGGCTCCATGTGAAAGAAGCTCCTCCTTCTTGGCCTACTATAGTGCTTGTCCTGCCCCAGCACCAGGCTGGCCACACATGCCTAGGCTAGCAGTTGGCCCCTGTGGGCCCAGGCTTCAGGCTTCCCCCTAGTGCCAGGCCCATACCTGTGACCTGACCTTCAGGCTGGCCCATGACAGTTGAGCCTCTATAGCTTTAGGCTGCAGGCACACTCTAGCATTAGGTACTAAACCAATTCAGATGCTAGGCTAGATCCACAGACACAAGCACCACCAGGCCAGCTCCTACAGACTAGACTCCAGCCCTACTCCAACACCAGGCCCACCCCTATGGATTCAGGCTCCAAACCCAGCCCTAATGCCAAGCCTGCCTTTGTGGGCCAGGACCATGACTAGCTTCAGTGCCAAACCATTTTCTATGGTCCCAGGCTTCAGCTGATAAAGGGTCCAGATGTGTATTACTGGATTTCAGTACCAAGCTGACCTAACCTCCAGACCAAATTTTATGATCCTAGTGTTAGGGTTCACCCTGATGGACCCTGGCACAGGTCTGACTCCTGTAGACTTGGGACCATGCCCATCCTTGTAGACAAATCCCAGTACCAGGTTGGCCCCATATGGATAGTAGCCCAAGACCTACCCCAGTGCCAGCCTAGCCCCACAGCACAAGCCCCAGGTCCACTCCCGCAGATCTATTCACCAGCCTTCTCCAGGGGACCCTGGCACCAGACCAACCACCATAGACCCAACTTTTAGGCCCGCCCTGACCCAAGAATCAGGTCAGACAGCCTGAGGGTTCCAGAAGCAAAATAGCCTATGAATCTCATCCCTGCCTATGGATATCCAGAATGTCCAAACAAACTGATCAGTGAAGAGCTTTCTCTGCTATTACCAATCCATAAAGACTAAAAGAAGTAATTATTTCTTCAACTATGTAATGACCAATGCAAGGCTATAAGGATTACAAATAGTAAAATATTGTATCACCAAAGAATATATATATCCCACCAGAAACCAACTCTAATGGAGTGGAAACTTACAAACTTTCTGATGAATTCAACATAATTGACTTAAGGAAGCTCAGTGAGCTATGAACTACGGGTGAATACAGACAGACAACCAAATGATATAAGGGAAACATAACATAAGGAAGCCTAGGAGTTCAACAAAGAGATGCTGACTAGCATAAGGAACCTGAAAAAGCCTAAAAAACATGAGACTGAACTGAGAAATTCTATAGAAGGCTACAAGGGCAGACTGAATCAAACAAAAGAATTAATGAACTCAACAATACGTCATTTGAAATTGCCCAGTCAGAGAAATAAAAAGGAGAGAAAAAAAATTTTGAAAGTGAAGATAGTATGTAAGAAAGTATATATAGGACATCA
>PVKN010013915.1:0-19570 GCA_004027915.1 Capromys pilorides | reverse complement strand
ATGGTAAAAAATTCTGTACTTGGCCACATGTGATAGATCACAAAGCTACGTTCAGATTTACACATATAAGGTGCATGCGAAACAGATGATTTCTATTTTGAGATGTGGGTCACATTCGCAGGATATTGCATTCTGAACATAAAAACATTTCAAAATCTGAAAAATTTAAAACCTATCATTAAATTCTATTATTTTTATACTAGATTGTTCTGTCTGCTGTAGAAGTATGCATGATTTATTTGATTGATACTTAATTTTTTGTAGTTAGTTAGACTGATGAAAACTGTTCATGTATTAACAGTTGTCAAATAGCTCTGATTTGAAACAGTGTTTTGTTTGTTTGGGATAGATAGAGCAAAAAGTAAAGAAATGATTATTATTAAATAGGATATATCCCATTTATCAGCAGATGGTTACAGTAGTTCAGACTCTTTTACTTCTGACCCAGAGCAGATCGGGAGCAATATAACACGTCAAAGGTCAGTATTTCTGTCAATAAAAAGTATGTTAAATTATCTTAATGCATTTTAGTAATTAAAATTATTTGGAACCAAGCACGAATTATTTTATTCTCTGAAGGACTCTTAGTTTATCTTCATTTATGTAAAAGACAGAGATTTTTGGTGCTTTCCAACACAAATAAAGAACAAAAGCCCAGATTTCTTTCCATGTATTTTGTCAAAGGTCTGAAAAAAGTTGTTAATATCTTAGCAATAGAAGTTTGAAGTAGTTCTTTTTGTAACTAAACATTGAGAACAGTAGAAGTCTGTTTAAATGAAAACGTATAGGTATATTGTGAGGACCAGAAGAACTCTGCATGGTAAACCACCACCCAGAGGACAGCTCAGCGGTGAGCTTCTGCCCCCTGAAGTTCTGCGTTTCATATAACCTTTCAGGCACAGACAAAATGTGTGGTATAGGACGGAGGGTGCAAGAGATTTGTCTGTGAGGTCTTTACCATCCACTAAAAGTTACGTGCCAGACAGAAACATCTTCCTTTTGTTCCTTTTTTCATGTAAGTATCCTTTTGCCACATGCCTGGAGGACACAAAGAGAAACTTGTGATACAGAATTCCCAGGGAGCTTAAAGAGTCAGAAGGTCGATGTTTCTCTTCTGGTTCTGCATGTGTTCTCTAGAGGTCTTAGTCATCATGGATTTTGTGCTTTTTATCCCTGTGTGTGAAAAGCACATTGCCAGAGTTCACAGAAAACATTTTCAGAATGGAGAATGCTTTGTTAGCAAAGAAATCAATCTCTAGGCCAAGCTGAGCTTCAATATCGTCACCTCTCTGAGTAGGGTGGCTTTTGGTGACAACAAGTGGGCTTCTCAGGTAGGTTAGCCAGATTCTACCTTGGCTTACCAACTTCCACACCTTAAGAAATAGAAAAGTAACCCATATTTGAAAGTATAATTTCTCTTTTTTGAACAGAATTTTTCAGATTAATTTTACCTTTAGCTAAATGGAAAAGTACTGTTGAGTTATATGTAGTGTTAAAATCATGTGAACAAAAAACTTCAAATTTTGAAGTTTTGTTTAGTGTATAATTTCATTGAAAAAATTATTTGCCACATGAAATAGCCACTTGTGCCAGCATTGTGTACACCTAGCTACTCGAGAATGAGCCCAGAGGTACACAAGATCAGAGCCAGCCTGGGCAGCTTCACGGGACCCTGTGTCAGAACACAAAACGGCTGGGAGCCAGTGTGGTGACACTATATTATTCCCAGCACTCTGAGAGGCCGAGGCAGGGCATTTGGAAGTTGGAGCCCAGCCTGGGCAACTTAGCCAGACCCCATCTCATAAAAAATAAAGGGCTAGGGATCTAGCTGAGTACAACTCTAGCTGAGTTCAGTGCTGTGCCACCAAAGGGGTGCAGAGAGGGTAGTGGCAGGGGTATAGTTCCTTAGTAGGTTGCATCCCTGGGTTTAATCGCCAGTTCCGAGAAAATGCACACAACACATTTAGAACATAGCACAAATTATTATTTTTTTACTTATAATTTATTATTTTGTTATTTGTTATAATACTTGTATAGGTACTACTTCTCAAAACATCGTGGTAGTAAGGCCCTTTGCTGCTTAGCCATGCTTGAATGCTTCAAAGGGAAGCCCAGTGTCAATAGCATGACCAGTTGTGATGGCTGAATTTTGTAGGTCTCATTCTGGAACATCACCTGATAACGCTGCACCACCGCCTCCCCCTCCAAGGCCTCAGCCTTCTCATTCTAGATCTTCCTCCTTAGACATGAATCGGACCTTTACAGTCACCACGGGTAAGGCAAAGAACCATAATATGCATTATCATTTAATCTCAAAGGTAATCTATGACACAGCATTTTATTCCATTTCTCTTAATCTTTTTACATTTATCAAAAGAAAAATGTATTAAAGATGCCAAATAAGTGGAGGGTTTTCTGTGACAAATAAGGTTAGGAACAAGGATAGGGGTAGCGCAAGTACAAGTAATAAAGATGGGGAACCTGAGAGATGCCACTGGAAGTGGTTCATCTGATGAAACAAGTCATAACTCCAGGACTTCAGGATTTATACAAGTAATAATGTTGTTGTTACACTGATTAAAATAGAAAAGTTAGAGCAGAGGGTGATGATACTTCAAGTCATTGTAAGTTTGGAATGGTGAGGAAAAGTGTAAATAATCATTTGGCTATGGGACATTTGGTTCTAAAAAGATTTATGTAGTATTTGAGAATCATTTACATAGAAATAGCAGAATGAAAGGTTAAATACAAGAAATTTGGAAGTCCTCATATCTGATAATGAAGGAGCAAAGGGAAATACAGGGTGAGATGGAGAACCAAGAATGTATCCTGTTAGAATTAAGCAGGAGCTTGTCAGGAGTCCCTCGTGTGACAAGCAAGAGGAGAAATGAAGCCTGGAAAGAGGCCATGAAATTTGGCCATCATGGCACATACAAACCATTTTCTGAATAACTAGCCACCTTCAGACTTTCATCAAGCATTCTTGGGCTGGTGAGATGGCTCAGCAGTCTAAGATACCTGCTAAGGCAAGCTCAGGTGACCACAGGGACCGTGGTTTGATCCTGGCACCACATGCTATGCCAGCCCCAGCCCCAGGGCAGGCTGAGCAGGCTATAATATTTTTTTTTTTAAAAAAAAGCATTCTTAAAAATTTTTATCTGGAGACCCAGTCATTCAGCCTGTTTCTTCTATTAGCAAAGTGATTCTGTATTTACTAAACGGTTGACTTGCATATTCACACAGGACAGCAACAGGCTGGAGTTGTTGCCCATCCTCCTGCAGTGCCTCCAAGACCGCAGCCCTCACAGGTAATCTTCACGGTACTGGCCTACCACAGGTCAGCTCTTAAGCCCATCTGCTTCTAGTTTGCAGTGACTTGGAAGAGCAGGAGTCACCTAATAATTATCCTCAGTAAACATTTAATTGAGTTAGGCTATGTATTATTTTAAAAAATATGAATTTTGTGATCTGGGATATCCTTTGAAAGAATGTTAAAGATAAAGGAGATGATAGTATCCTAACAGCTGAGGGTTTAGTGAAAAGACTAGGAGATAGGAGAAATTAGGGGCCTAATAGTGACCCACAGACTGACCCAGCACCCTCCCCAGATGTGTTACCACACCAGTGAGAAATGGGGGATAACTTCTATTTTCTGCATCCCTCCCAGGTCAGAATTGAAGTGCTGCACTAGGTGTATTGCTAAATGCTTTGGAGCACTTTAGTGGCTGTTAAAGTCAAGGGCCACATTGCAGAGGTGTGAGTAAGGTGAACTTGAGCAGGGACTTGAGAGTAGAACAGTGATTCCCACGGAGAGAGCATTCTCACAGAAGAAATGGTATCCCCGCAAAGGCTCAGGTGGGCAGGAGCTTAGCAGATTCTTCAGGGAAAAGCAGGTTGAGTCAGTACACCTGGAGTAGACATGTGGGATGACGGGAGATGAAACTAGAGATTAGGAGGAAGCAGAGCATCTTGCACCCTGGAGATGATAGAGTTTTTCTTTCGGGAGCTAGAGAATCTTAAAAGGACACAGGACAACAAGGCTTCTGCTTTATTCCTACAGCATCCTTCCTTTGTCATAAAACTTGTTGTCTCTGTAGTAATTCCTTGTTTACTTACCTCTTCGTCCTGCCCTGGGCTGTCAGCCCTATGAGAAGATGGGCCTGTTTGATTTCTTCACTGTTGTGCTTACAGTGCCTGGCACAAAGTAGAAGCGACTATAGCCGCATTGGTGTGCCGGGGGTGGCGTCTGCATGGAAGACAAGTGTGCCTGATGTGTTGAGAGAGGAGTTAAGCAGTGGGCTTTATGCTTTAGAAATAACCACCTTTTTAAGAAACATTTTTAAAAATAACGTTTTAAAAGCAAGTTATTATGCATATGCCCAATTTAGAAAAACATAGATCCAAGTGGAGAATTGGGACAGGACCAGACCCTCCCCTTTCTTCCATTGCACTTTGTTTGCAATAAAAATTTTTGAAAAACTATCTTTTTTATGGGACCTTTAGTGTCTTCATTTTTTGAGTGTCTTAGCTTTTTACTTAATAGTTCAAGTATTTATAGCTAAATGTTAACTATAGTATACTTTTGTAAATTTACAGATAATAAAATTCATCTGTAATAGATTTTATTATATTTTTAAAGGGGAGATAAGAAGGCTGTTCTACCATTGATGCACCAGTAAGTGTGCGTCCTCTGTTCTAAACCATTGCCCAGGCTCCTGGTCCTATTGTTCATCGCCCAGTGGATGCTGATGGCCTAATAACTCACACTAGTACCTCACCTCAGCAGATACCAGAGCAACCAAATTTTGCAGATTTCAGCCAATTTGAAGTATTTGCTGCATCAAATGTAAATGAAGAACAAGATGATGAAGCTGAGAAACATGTAGAGGTCTTGCAGGTCAGTTGTCAAGGGCTTGTAGCTGATCTGTAGCTGTCTCGAAATTTTATCCATAAACAGGAACTCCAGGAGCCTTGGGGGGGGGGGCAATCAGAGGGGAGGTTGGTGAGTGAAATATCATTGTCTGCTTCTTTTAAAAGACTTGTATTCCCTGGATCAACATGTTATTCAGCTTTATTGGCCACCAACCCCTGCTTACTGAAAATTAGAATCTAGTAATTTAGAATATTTACTAAAAATTAGAATCAAGGTCAAGCAAGTGTTAGGTGAAAAGAATACTTGGTCCCCGCTGAAACACTGATCTGAGAGTTTAATGCTGAGGGTAATTATGTAATTAGATGAGGACTTTTCATGGAATAAGAAGCTATGGCTGCATTCATTTCATACAAGTTGCCTTAGTTGGACATACTTACTATGCAGTGCCGACTAGTGTTCTTGTAGGCAGTGTCAACGAATGTCTCTAGAAATAGCTGACCTAAATCATTGTGCATAAATGGATAGTTGGAGAGAACCAAGGAATTCTAAAATCTGTTCTGTTTCAAGCCATATTCCAGGAATTTGTATTTAATTGACTGGCATAATTTTAAACTTTCGTATATATTTGATCTGTGGAAGATTTCTGTTACTTCTTCAAACCTGTAACTTTTTGCCCAGTCCATAGGGGAAAGGACTGCCTTGAGGAAAATGGGTCAGCCTGAGGGCAGGCACAGATGCACATAGGTGCTGGGGGCGGGGGATGCTCCCACCCACAGCCACAGTGTGCTGTGCTGCGTTGTCTCTTGCCTTCCCTGCAGTGTAGACCTGTCAGGCTCTTCCCTGTTCAGAGTTCTTATCAGAATGCATATTTTCTTCATAGTTTGCTCTGATTTGCTGTATATGCTCCATTTATTCATAGCCATGTATTATGCATAGTTAACCATGATAATGTATTCATCCCAGGTTGAAAAAACTTCTGATCCTGCAAGTTCTCTTCGAGTTGCCAAAACAGATAGTAAAACTGAAGAAAAGACAGCTGCTAGTGCTCCTGCCAATGTGGTATGCAAAATAATTCATAATAGGGATAGCTGTGTGCACAGGAGATAATTTTTAGAAATAAAGTGAACTAGAAATCTTCTAAGCCATCCTATTGGATTTAAATGCAGTGAGTTCAGAACAAGGTCTGTCTATTGAATCAAACTAGTCTGTGCCACCTGCTCTTAATATGTGTGTGGTTCTTAACATTTTTCAAGAAGTTCTTAAACTCTATTTTCTTGACACTAAAGTTTCATTATGTATGCTAGTAATTTTGAGGTTTGGAGAGATTATTTGGAGATTCTAGCAGGGCAGTGTAGCAGCTCGTATACCATTGACAGAAAAGTGGTAGTCCTCTGTCGGACGGGATGTACATGGAGTGGTGAGGAAGGATGGGGACACCCCCTGGCCAGCCCCATCAGCCCAATCAACCCTGGCAGTCAGTGGGTGGCAGGTGTCGTAGCCAGCTTGCTTCACATCCAGTTTGGGGATCTGAGGAATTTTCGTTTTGTTTAATTTTTTGTGTTGATGATATTAGAGACTGAACCCAGGACCTTTTCAGTCTCTCTTATTTTTTTAGACAGGGCCTGAGCTGCCAAGTTACCTGGGCTAAGCTTGGACTTGTGGCTGTTATGCCTCATCCTCAGAGTGCTAGAATGTCAGGCATGCGCCAACACATCCAGCTGTGATTTTTTTTTTTTTTTTTTTTAGTGAATTTTATTTTTTCAGCTCATAGCAGTAGGTTTTGAAAAGCATTTAACTATAAAGAGTTAACTGTTGGCTCTATTTTTAATTTACAGATGCAGCCAGGTTACAATAAATACTGAAATACCCTATTCCATCATATTGGTGGCAGATTCATAATCCCTAACAAAATGTTAGCTCTGTGTCAAGAATCCTAGTGTTACTATGCATTTTAGTGGCCTTTAAGAATTGCCAGCCTAATTGTGACTGTCCTACTAACGTGTTTTGAAATTGTCTCATTGTTATTTCTTACTAAAAGTAATAAAATTATATTTAAAAGAAGAATTGCCAGCCTTCCTATATCTTTATGATAAATTATTTCATGCTGGACATGGTGCTGTATGCCTGAAATACCAGCACTTCGGGAGGCAGAAGCAGGAGTTCGTGAGCCTGGGCTACATAGTGAGTTCAAAGTCTAGCCTGAACTGCATAGTGAGACCCTGTCTCAAAAATCCTAAGCTTGATGCTGTTATTTCATTCCAACGAAAAGCCTCTTTTAAGTAGGAATTCTCTTATCCAAGTATTAACCAGGCCCAATCCTACTTAACTTCTAAGATCAGACAAGATGGGGTGGTTCATTCAGGGTTTTATGGCCATTGACCTGGTAGGGATCCTTAGGATGATAATGGCTGCTTCTTTCTGCAGGCTTCCATTATTTATTGAGTAGGTATTTTGAGCATATATTTATGTTAAAACTTGACTACTGCACTTGAGTCAGATTCAGTTCCCAAGGAGCTTATGTTACTTCGTAAAATATTTGTTTTGTAGGTATGCTTGATTGTGACTTCAACTAGATCTTTTCCTGTTTACATTTAAGTTAGCTGTTGCAGTAAATTGTAGGACATGTAGTTTTTTATTTTTTTGAGAGCAAGTGGCTTAAAGAAAGCAGTGATGGGAGTTGGAGAGATAGCTCAGCAGTATAAGCACCTGCCTGGCAAGTGCAAAGACCTGAGTTCAGTCCCCAGTACTGCATGTCATGCCAGCCCCAGAACCCTGAACCCAGGCGACATGCCAACAATGAAAGTAGGTGTGGTCGCTCTCACCTGTAATCGCAGTGCTGGGGAGGCTAAGATAGCAGTATCACTATGAGTCTGAACTGTGTAGTGAGGCCCTGTATCCAATGAAAGAAAGAAAAGGAAAGAGAGAGAGAAAGAAAGGATTTTTTTAAAAAAAAAAAGTGATGGCAAAGTGCTAACCATAATATCTGGAAGAAATGTTCATGATTCATGTAATTCTTATCTTGTAGAGCAAAGGCACAACACCTCTTGCTCCTCCACCGAAACCTGTTAGAAGAAGACTAAAATCAGAAGATGAGTTAAGGCCAGACGTTGATGAACACACACAGAAGACAGGTGTCTTAGCCGCTGTTCTTGCATCACAGCCTTCTATTCCCAGGTAATCAAAGCTATTCCTAAACATACTTTGTAGGCACAAAAAGCCTAATTAGAAGCTCTCCACTGAAAGAAACTTGTGTCAGACTAGTTCTTTGGTTGAGCATAGGTTTCTTAAAGAAAGAATTTTCTTATTTCTGAAGAGTTGGAATATTCCTCTCCTTTTTTCTCCTTTCAACTCCAGTGCCATTTTAATACCCTGTTGTGAGAAAAAGTGGGAGTTCTTTAAAGTTGATACTATGAATTGTATTTTAATCATGGCTATCTTAGACCAGGGTTTGGCAAACTAAGGTTCCTGAACATTTGGAGCCGGGCATGGTGGCACACGCCTGTAATCCCAGCACTTGGGAGACTGAGGCAGGAGGATCAGTGTGAGTCCGAGACCAGCCTGGGCTACAGAAGTGAGCGCATTGCCAGCCTGAACCACATAGCAAGACCTTGTCTCAAAAAAGACAAAAAAAAAGTGGTCTGTGCCTTAATTTTGTGTGGCCCATGCTATACATTTTTTGTAAAATAGAAGGGAAGAAATGGAATATAAAACTGTAACTGTGGCATGCAGCAAGCCTAAAGTATTTATATGGCTACTTATAGAAAAGTTTGCCAGTGCATGCTATATATTATTTAACTTAAAACTCAGATACAGGCTGGGGAGATAGCTCAATGCTCTCAGTGCCTGCCTGACAAGTGCAAGCACCCGGGTTCAATCCCCTGTGCCACATGCCGTGCTGGTACCCCGAGGCAGGAAGAGCACTATGAGTCTAAGCTGCATAGTGAGACCCTGTAGCCAATAAATAAATTAAAAAGAAAAAAATTTTTTTAAAAACCAATTCAGATACATAATAGTAATTGAAATACTTAACATGTTCACCACAAGTTTCAGAAGCTTAGATCGTTGGTTGCCATCAAAAGCGGGTAAGTAAGGTTGAGCTGTGCTAATAGTAAGGGAAAAGATGCTCCTTTTCTCTGTGATTAGAATTAGATCAGGGGAAAATGAAGAGAACTGAAAGAAATAAAGGTTGCCGCTTTTATCTCCTCAGATCTGTTGGGAAAGACAAAAAAGCTATTCAGGCATCGATCAGACGCAATAAGGAGACCAACACAGTTCTGGCCAGATTGAATAGTGAGCTGCAGCAGCAACTAAAGGTAATGCTGTGTAGAGAAAGGACTTTGTGAGCATAGAGGATCTGGGAGTTGCAGGCAAAGTTGAAGGTGATCTAGCAGTTCTTATACTTATGTAAAACCTTTCTCAAAGCAAGAGAAATGTGTTTCTAGAATGACTGGATGAGCCACTGGTGTTCTGGGTTTTTTTAGTTCTAAAAGGAAATTTTTAGCCTTGGTTCTGATATACTCCCTTATCTTACATATATAAAAAGTCATTACATTTCCTGTGATGTTTCTTGACTTTCATAAAGAAACTTAAATGTTATGACTTTGAGTGACTCCAAGGTTAAATGAATTCACGCTGTGTAATTCGTAGATGATTTAACTATTGTCAGTTTATCCTTTCATCAAAGACAATCGAGATCTATTAAAGTTCCTATTAAAGGAACTTAAACAGGTCTGAAGAAGACAAGAGCTAGGGCTGGGGAGATAGCTCAGTATCGTAAGCGCCTGTCTGACAAGCATAAAGTCCTGAGTTGTGTTCCTATGAAATAGGAAAAAGAAAAAACAGAAGACAAGAGCTATGGATAATTTAGATTGTCTTACATGAAGAAAAAGAAAAAGATAAGCCTTATATAACAGTACTATTTCCATGCAGTATAATCCATCTTCTGATAATTGAGAGGAAAGAGTTTGTTCTCCACTGTTAACCATGATTTATTTAAGTCATTGTGAATAAAAATTATACCCAGAATCACTTCTGTTATTTCAGTCATGTTATTTCCACCTATATCATAGAAACTGTTGGTTCTCAAACTTTATATATAGGTAATCTGGGGTCATATTAAAATGTAGATCCTGCTTTAGTAGGTTTGGGTGGGATCTGAGATTTCCAGTATGCTTTGAAATGGTATAGATGCTGTTCTCCTACTGTGACCTCACTTTGTGTAGCAAGGTTGTAGACCACAAAGATGAGAAGAGTCCAGAAAACAGAAAAATCAGTGCATTTATTCTCATAACATCATTTTCATATCCCTCATCTGTGATTTATCACATCCTGGAATTATCTAGTATACATTCCTCTGTGTCCTATTAAACTAAATTGAGGGTAAATTATAATAATTTCTGTTCAGGATAGCCATATAATAAATATACTGCGTAAAACATTTAGGCCAAGAAAAAGTAAATTGGGACTGTCTTAGATAAATTACGGCCATGCAATTGCTGTCTCCAAAACCTAGCATATATTAGGCATTTGTTAAATGTCTCTTGAGTGAAAGATATTTTTGTTCAACTCTTGGACTACAATAAAAAACACTTGTGGTTGTCAGGTGATTATGAGTTTGGCACATTATAAAGGAAGAATATGAAATTTAAATACAAGCTTTTCTAGTATTGTGCCTTCAAGATAAGTTTTGTTAGTGCCCTTTTTTTTGTTTGTTCATTTGAAGAACTAGGGATACCCTAGAAATAAATATATAAAAGCTGTCTTAAAAATCACTTTTATTACCTCAAAGAGCAGAAAATAGAAATAAAAGTACCAAATGAAAGAAGTCATTCTGGTTAAAATGAGTGTCTCAGTTACTTTTTACTCATTGCTGGGACAAATACCCAACACTCAAAATAAAGGAAGGAAAGGTTTATTTAGCTCACAGTTATTTAGCTCACAGTTGCTGGAGGTTTCAGTCCATATTTGGCTGGCCCAAGGCTGAGTGGAACAAGGCAGAGAGCATCCAGTTCATGGCGGCGGAACAGCAACAACTGCAACAGAGGCAACAGACCAACCAGGGCACCAGAGAGCCACAACAAACGTTTGTCTCTCTGTCTGTCTTTGTATTACATTCAGGCTCTCTGCCTTAGCCTGTCCACCTTAGGCCATACCAGTAATCCCAGCTGTACTCAGACTGATAACCCCATCAGTACTAAAACACGTAATCCCAATGGATCAAGAGTCAAGTAATCCCAGCAGTACTCAGACCCATAGTCCCATCAGTACTAAAATACACAATCCCAGTAGATCATGACTCAAGTCTTAAACTCTAGAAGTCCCTGCCCCATGATTGCATGAGGCTTTGCGGGGACAACTAGACATAAACCATAACAATGAGATACCAGTATGAGAAAGGAGAAACAAAAGAAAAGTAAGGAAATTGTGCCTGGCTCAAAAGATTCCTCAAAACCAATAGTGATTTACAAATTCTGACTACAGCCAGATGTGGAGGTGAACACCTGTATTTCTAGTTATTTGCATGGTTGAAGCAGGAGGATCTGAAGTTGAAGGCTAGCCTGGGCAACTTGAGGAAATTTTGAAATAAAATAAAAAATGCTGGAGGTATAGATCAGTGTTTGCTTTGCTTGCATGGATCGTGGCATTCAATCCCTAGTACCACACACACACAGAGTTCTGACTGCAAAGTGAGTATTTGTAAAAATGAAACTCAAAATGACATTCAAGAATTGCTATAACCACGTATCATATGGATAAAAATCTTATAGTAACTGATTTATCCATAGTTAGTTCAGCAGCAAAACACAAAATTCATGTATTAATGCCCATCTGTTGCAAATACTGACTTTGATAAGTTTCAAAACATTTGGTAACCTAATTTATGTAACACAAAAAGGATTTACTGCAAGGTCATGCCAAAGAGCTCAGGTGCATGGGCTAGGGGTTCAATCCCCAGGCCTGCTATGCCGCCCTGCTCCTGGGGTGCACTGAGATGGCAGTTGAGACTGGGCATGGTGGCGTGCACCTGTAATCCCAGCTCTTGGGAGGCTGTAAATGGGTCGATCACTACCAGTCCAATCTAGTAGTAAGACCCTGAACACCTTGTAGACCCTTCCCTGAAAAAGTAGAAAAAAAAAAAAGATTTACTACAGTCACATTTTCATTTCCTTACACATAAAAATGTGTAAGGAAACTGCCTTCTAAAGTGAAGTGTATTTTTAAAATATCAATAGCAGAGGTCCTTAGTCTCTTAGACAAATATAAGTTGCTTTCTGAAGTAGAGCTATTATTAGAAGTACCTTCGTTTTGCTATCCTTGGAAATATAACTTGGACTTTGCATCTTTTTCAGGATGTTCTTGAAGAGAGAATTTCCCTGGAAGTTCAACTGGAACAACTTCGACCATTCTCTCACCTATAAGCCAATTGCCGTTAACTGTGAACGTGCTCATTCTTAAGCAGTTTGGGGTTTGAAGCCAATTTGGAGACCTAGACATTCAGCTCACTGCTTAAGTCAACATTAAATTTTATGATTCTGTTTTCCCTATATGTTCACCGTTGTATTTAAGTATCTTTTATTTTTTAATTTCAACAATAAAAGGATCAGGATGACTTTTTCTGGAGGGTATATTGTGTTTGTTGGTAAGCCGCATGTAGTATTAGGAGTGTGTAATATGGGTCATTGTGTTTTTGTGGCCGAAACCACGCTCTGGTCTGATTAGGGTGAATTTCTCATATCTCAAGCACAAACCCAGAAATAAGAAAAATTAAGTGATCAGTTTATCCTCTGTAGGTTTAATATTCTATACAATATTCATAAAAAGCTTTAAACTGCTATTGAACTTTGTATTTTAGAGAACTATGGGATAAGACAGTGTTTACCAAATAAGTCTTCCTCTCCGCAGTAATCAACATCTTCAGAAGTCAGATTATACATCAAGCTTCTTCTACATATCATATTGGGGGATCAACTTAGATCATCTTTATATTTCTCTTATCTGAATTTGATCGGTTTCATTATTGATTCTAGTGAGAGAGAGAGAGAGAGAAAGTTAAATTTTGGGGTTTTTTTGGGGGGCGGCGGGTAACTGGGAATTGAACTCGGGACCTTGTACTTGCCGGGCAGGCACTGTGCTATTGAGGTATCTCCCTGAACCAAGAGAGATTTTTAACTCGGCAGCACTCAGGTAGCTATGAAGAGAAGTCTTCCCTAAGTGTTCCCTCAAGGCAAAAGGAAAGTGTCGAGCAACTATGTGCACCGTGCCCACTAGGAGTCATCACAGCTTTTGTGCAATTGAGGCACATTTTACAGAGATTATTTTCAAGTTTTTTTGTTTTTAATCTTGTGAGGACATCAGTAATTCCCAGAAGAAATGAAAGTTCCCTAAGATTTCCAGCTTACCTTAAGCTGTCTCATTGTTCATTCAACAGAGGTTCTGGAATGTGTCCTGCACAGGATTAAACACTGCTTTAGGATTTATTTTACGTATTATACACTGTGATCACATTTGTGAAATCTGCATTCATTGCCGAATAACAGCAAATAATTTCCTTTCAAGTTTATTCTAAGGGATCAGATGTTAAATAACATGGATGTATCTTGATAGAATCAGAAGTGAAGTTTTACACTAATATAATAGTGTAATATTTTTAACTTTTGTGCATTTATAACCCTTCAGAGAATCAGAAGGAATTTGTAGTTTCATTGGTGAAACATGATATTGAAGCAAGGGCTGGCCAAATAGCAGATTAAAGCACCTGCAAGCAGGCACAGGGGCCGGCAGTTCAATCCCCAGGCGTGCTGTGCCAGCCCCGGGGCGCCCTGAGATGGCAATTGAGACTGGACGTGGTGGTGCAAGCCTGTAATCCCAGCTATTGGGAGGCTGTAAACAGACAGATTACTATGATCTAGTAGGAAGACCCAGAACACCCTGTAGACCCTTCCCTAAAAATAAAATACAAAAAAAGAAAGATGATTTTGAAGCAGCCTCCATTTTACAACCCCAGATTATACCCAGAGATTACATAGCGAAAATGAAGGGGACAAACTAAATCTTCCGAGACCAATACCTGTTACCTTTTTTTATAGCATTAACTAGGTCAAAATACTACTACAAATGGCAGTTCCCTTCCAAGTGGCCAACATGTTACAGTTGCAGTTTTTAACACATTCAAGACAGGGCTACACTTTGTAAGTCTTGCTTCCAGCTGGCTCTGCTTGCATGACTGTCCTATCAGGTGGCAGGGGACAGTCATGCAGTAACCACTGGCGGTTCAAGCTGGTAGGAATGTATTGAAGGCCCAGAAAATTTTATTTTTGTATCTTAAGAAATCTTCCCTCTGGCCTTCTAATTTAACAATATCAAAAGTAAAGATTCTTATTTGTAAAGTCACAATTCAGTTTTTCAGCAAAAAAACCCACAAAAACTATAAAAACTTCTTAAATCTTTGTAATACTATAATTTTAATGCTCTCTAAAGAAGTCCATATGAAGAACACTTGACAGGTATTTTAAGAAAGTTGCCATTTATAATGACCTATGTATTTTTAAATCAATTGTTTTATGAAAATTTTAAAGATGATAAATTGGATTTTTTTATTTTTTTTTACGAGTGATCATTTAATTCCATTTTTTGTTCTGGCTTTATTTTTCATGAGATCGTTTTTTGAAAACCACACAATATGCTTATTCTCCTAGAATTTATCACATCGAATTATTTTAAATAGTATTACTCATGAAAAATAACCACCAAAGAAGTGGTTCAGAATTTCAGACTCCTCGTCTTAGACATCCTGCATAATGTCAGCAGTATGCCAGAGTCCAACCCTGATGGCTCGTGCTGGCTTGTGGTGACGGGCTGTCCCTCTGCATTGCACTGGTGGCTGTCTCTGCTCCTGTCAGCGCCGGCGTCCCCGTGCCCTCCGGCGCCGGGCCTCACTTCTCCACGCTGCTTCTGACTGCTCTTTGCAGTACCGACAGCCAGAGGAACTTGTCCTCCTCCACCTCGGTCGCACAGACCCACTCACATTTCGGACCTTGAAGAATAAATGCATTCTTGACATCTGTAAAAGTGTTGGAGGTACAGGGATTATTACTCTTCGCAAGTGACAGCCAAAAAGAGATGTTTTAAAATGCAGGAAAATTGCAAGTTTGAGCCCAAGTGAACAACTTAATGCCTTGAGGCCCTCTCTCAAAATGTAAAATGAACTGTAGCTAAAGCTCAGCACAAGGTTCTAGGTTCAGTCCCCAGTAGCAGAAGGAAAAAAAAAAATTAGAATTGACCTGTTCATCTTTTAAGAATTTCATGAAACCTAAAAGCAAAGATTTAAAACAAGTACAAATCCAGTTTAATTTACAACTGAATAATTCAAACACCATTAAAGTAATCTTGTACAATGAACAGTTATTTTAGAGACCAAGTAGTAGACAGTGTGACATTCCTTAGTTCCTTGTCTCAATCATTCCAAAGGAAACTAAAATTGGTAAAGACGTTTACTGATAGTTTCAGTGATACCTCTGTTGTTGGAAGGCTCCAAACACAAACTTTGCGCTATTTAAGCAGCAAAGTCCAAAAAACTCCACTTTGGGTTCGTAGCTTTTTTCCATAATTGAACCAAAAGTCCAGCTTGGGAAAAAAAACCTGTACAGCCTGAAGGTCGCTCACATGTCCTGTCTCTGCGCACACGAAGGTGCGATGCTTCAGTCTAAGCACTGCTCTCCCTGAGCCACATGCCGCGCTTCCGTGAGTGTGTTAGAACATTCGTAATGGGGTGGGAGTTGCCCTCTACCTGCGTAAAATGACCATGGTTCCAAAGACAGTCATGACACAAACAGCTAAAGAAAAATTCTGAGAACTGTGATAGAATCAGTAATTGTGGAATTTTGTGATAAATGATATTTCTGGGAAATAATGAAATGTTTAAATTACTAAGAATCCTTTGCAAAAGTTCCAGTTTCAGTGTGAGTTTAAGGAAGAAAATGTAAGGTCAAATTTTAATGACCACTTAGTCCTAGTAGAATAGTCCTAGTGAACAGTCCTAGAAGAATGAACTTACAGGTTTAACTTTTGAGTCTCAATTATGTGTTTTTCCATTATTTCTTATAGGAAAAATATGTTCTCGAACTTTTCAGTGTTGCACCACAAATTTAGAATGAATTTTGTTCACAGCCAAGATATCACTGTATTTTGGTTAAGAGATGCCAAGAGCTAGACCTAGACAACCTCGGCACAAGGGGCAGTGACAGAAAACTACTACAGTCAGGTTATATAGCCAAGTCCTAAGCATAGTGATTATGAGGGTGGAAGGGGGACTGAGGAAACCCGCTTCATACATTAAACACGTTCAGTGGTGATGTATAACTCTTTTTACACAGGATCGATCACCTTCTTACAGATGCTACATAATCTCAGCAGCTACTTTTCCTCACACTCAGTGTTCATCTTTTTCTCAGGCCTGAAGGTACCAGGAAACTGACTTCATTTAGATGAGGTCCTCCTCTAAGGTCTTGATTTCTGCTTTGACCTGATGTCCTATTTTTACATGCATTGAAAACAAACAAAAAACCCTGAAATAAGAGCTACTACCTTCTTGTCTGGCCTAACAAATACAAGAAACAGATGCAGATCCTTTTAAGCTTGGGAAATAGAGAGTAGAATCTGGACTAAAGTCACATAGGCTTAAGTAGGATTTGTTTTGTGATAAATGATGTTTCTGTTGAAATTATGAATTAAATGTTCAAGCTACTGAGAATCTTTTGCAAATCTGTTGATTTCTTTATAGAAAAACTCCCAACTTCAGTGTGAGCTTAAGGAAGAAAATGTATGGTCAAATCTTAATGACCACTTAGTCCTTGTCGAATAGAAATTTAATAAATGTTAAATTAATGCATATTAGTAAATATAAAACTAAAATAGTGCTTTAAGTGTGTGTGAGATCTTTAGATGGTGGAGAGTACAGAAGCCCGTAGGTCAGGCTGCCCCAGAGAACTGCTGTGGCTGGGTGGGGCGTCCTCTGAGATAGCAAAAGCTGCTCCGATCTCTGGGGTTGTCTGACAGCATCGTCCTCTCTTTTGCTACAGTTAATGAATTCTTCATGTTTGAAGGATCACCTATACACTGTCAAATTATCCCAGTCCTTTGGCTACTTTTTCATTTTAATAATGAGCTTTCTATAAAACAGCTCCAAAACAATATCTCTTGAAGGAGAAGAATACATACACTTGGAATCTGGGACATCTTGTATGAGTAATCTGTGAAGGGCCACCGACGCGGTGAACTGGTAGGTGGTTTTGGAAGTCCTTTCAAATGGAGTATGAGATGTGCCCCGACTAGAAATAAGCAGTGCGTCATTGAAGAGGAAGAGCGTGAGGTCACGGATTTGTTCATAGAGCCTGAGGTGAGAGAGGAGAGCGCCATTCGCACGTGCATTTATGCTTTGTTAAAAAGTTAATCAACTTTACAGTGGTAGAGACTTCTACTCATTTCACTACAACCCATTTGAGTGAGTTCTCAGTAAAATTTTCCTCCTGGATTGTTTATGCCTGGTGGACAAAGACCTCATTATCAGTGTGAGTAAAAGGACCACAGATCTTTCCACAATGAAGTGAACCATGGCTGTGTAAACTTCTTCATGGGGTAGTCTGAGGAGCGCAAGTGATTCATCTGTAGGCATGACAGGATGGGATAGAGAAAAATCCAGTGTTCTTTCATTGAATTTTCATAGGCTGTCTTTGCTTCTTTACAAGTAATGATAGCAAAATAGAACACAGCTATATAAATTCTTAGCTCCATCCTAGAAAGCTTTGTTCTTGTTTGCTACATCCGCAGCCAAGACACAAGAGAGGCCTGAAATGAAGTATCTAAAGTCATGCATAGAACTAAAGTTTTCAGCACACAGCTTCAGGCATGAACAGAGCATCAGGCCGTCGGCTGTGTGGCAAGAGCTGTGCATTATTTGTTGAGTTCTCCATTCAGGAGTTTCTCATTAGGGAGCGCAGTTCATCTTTCCACCTGCTGGTTTGATCAGTGGAAACGCCACTGTCCACTCCCCAAGCCTCGCTGAAAGAAGCACTGAGTTTTTCATTCTTAGCAAAGGCCTGTTGTGAAGGGGAGCTCCAAGGCAGAATTTAACCAGTCTAAGAAAGACTGGTTAACTACAGCTCCTGGTAGCCTCCTAGAGGTGAAAGGCAGCTCAAAGCCCTTGTGAAGGTGAGAGCTCAGGCTCAGCAGCCTCGTTAAAACTGTAGGACCTGGTGACCTGTGCTTATAATCCTAGCTGCTCTAGAACTGAAGGAGGAAGATCTTGAGGTTGAGGCCAGCCAGTCTGGGTAGTCTTTGTAAAAGAGAGAGGGAGGGAAAAAAGGAGAGGGAGGCAGGGAGAGAGAGAGAGACAGAGACAGAGACAGAGACAGACAGAGACAGAGAGACAGAGACAGATGGAGAGACAGAGACAGACAGACAGATGGAGGAGCGGGGGAATAATAACTTGGGATAAAAAAAAGAATTCAGGCAGATCTCTTGGGGCCCAGGAAAGATCTGACAGGAAAATTAGAGCCCATGGAGAAATTGAAGAAACAGCAACTCAGAAAAAGGAACAGGCAATCTGCACTTTCTCCCCAGCTCCTGGCTCATGTCTCACAAGAAATCCCAAATCTACAGAGATGGTGAAATCAAGACACTCCAAAGGCCTTCAGGGAGAAACACAACAGTGGAACAGACCAGAAGTGCAGGATTCAGAGCAGCCTCAGCTTGGCTTCACTTCAGGATTCCTGGTGTTACACTCCCACAGTGACTGGGTGTCTCAATTACTTTTCTCATTTAGCTCACAGCTTATGGAGGTTTTAGTCCATACGCAGCTGACTACAAGGTAGAGTGGCACAAGGCAGAGGGCAGCAGTTCATGAGGGGAGAAGACAGGAAAACAGCAAGAGCAAAAAGCGAGGAGCAGCAGTGGCGGCTGAGGCAGAGAGCAACCCTCCCTTCCTGACATTGCATTTAGGCTCACTGCCTCAGGATGGGTATAGCACTTACACACATAATCCCAGCATCAGATCATGAGTTAATCAACAAACTCCAGAAGCCCCATGACTTCATGAAACTTTGAGAGGAGAACTAGACACCATAATGCTGGACAAGAGACAGCCACAGGAGACAACTGTGGTCAGGGAGCTGTGGTCAGGCCACAAAGACCCCCCACGCGAGGGGCCTTCAGCTCTCCCTGTATCTCAGTAGATTTGAAAGTCACAGAATTGGCACTCCCGGGCTGGAGAGACAGCTCCATGGCACAAGTGCCTGCCTGGCAAGTGCAAGGTTGTGAGTTCAAACCCTGGTCCCAAAAAAAAAAACAAAAAACAACAAAAAAAAAACAACTATCTTTTAGGGGCCGGCAAGATGGTTCAGTGGTCTAAAGCGCCTGCTTAGGAAAGCTCAGGCAACTGCAGGGACTGCGGTTCGATTCCTGGTACCACATGCTGTGCCAGCCCCACCACCAGAATTGGCACTCCCACCCTAATCTTGCCTGCCAGCTGGTGACTACATCCAACATAAATCTGGGCACTGACTGCCACATTTACTGGTGAAAACAGGGCCACATCTTGAGCTGGACCCTATAGACCGCAGAAGAAAACCACACATTTTAAATTGAAGTCACAGAGAAATGTCTCTTTCTTCCTTTCTTTTTGGGGTCTATGGGTTTGCTGTT